>BLFK01000034.1:1292561-1307818 GCA_014634185.1 Astreopora myriophthalma | reverse complement strand
CGGCTGCATGTTTTTTATTTGCGTTATGATTGGCTCGTTTGATTGCCTGCTTCTCCTGGCTTTGTTTTACAACACCCAATTGAAAACCGCTCTAAGAACCCGGCTGGAATTACGTACTCTGTTACTACTTTCTTCTATCTTCTTTTAGATTTTCTCTTCGGCCAGTTACTTGTTATCAGAGCTGTATTCACCGGACGACGTGCACGCCTTGCCTGCCATAAACACTGCCAATGAACAACGGAGAAGCGAAGAAGAGGACAGCTACGACCACGAAGCAAAATCTACTGATTGTTTATGTGATGAGTTTGAAGGAGAAAATACAACGGTGGCCTTAAAGGTACAAGATGTACGCGTTGATGAAGATATGAAAGATTACTGAAATCATTCGTATGTGAGCTACGCAGAATGAGTTGCGTCACCGCTGTGTGCGCAATTTATGTTATTTCAAACAGGCGTGAAAAAAATATTGTAAATCATTGACAGGATTTGAACCTTTGGCCTTAGCGTTACTGGTGACATGCTCCAAGCAACTAAGCTGTCACGTAGCCCACGTGCTACGTTGATTGAAAACGTCTAAAACTCAAGGCTAACGCAACAATCACCGACATCAAGAACTTGATCCATATTTAATGAATATATCTTATTCGAGGGTTTTACATATAATACGCGCGGATATTTTGCGAGTTGCGTAGTATTTTTCCGAGCCCCGAAGAGGCGAGGAAAAATACGAGCAATGAGCAAAATGTCCGCGAGTATTATATGTAAAACCATCGAATAAGAGATTTATTATTCCACTACAAAAAGGTTTTGTTATTTTGGCTTCCCTGTTTTGGTAAGAGTGTTGAAATGGCGCGTACGAATGACGCTCTGTTGTAAACCGGTCAAACCGGGACACTACAGTGTATTACGGTCTCATATTTTGCGCGTTCTCTTGACCTTTTATGGTGAAATGACGCAATAGTGGAATAATAAACGCATTTATCCCAGGTTTTACAGTCAATCACTATAAGAAGGCAAAGCCGGAAACACAACACTGGAAAAAAAAACTCACCGACTGTTTCGGGTTAATGCATGTCCACAAATTCACAAGAAACTCCATACAAATGATAACTCCAAAACACAGCTTCACAAAAATACACAATGTTCACCTTCGTTAACTAAATGCGACGAAAACACGCCGCTGACCACAAAATAGGTCCGCACTGGTAGCTGGTAGCTACATAAGCTGATGCCTTCTATGTTGGCAGCGGGCGAGTTACGAGGGCCTATAGGTGGTTTGCAACCAACCTCTAGGGGCAGGGATCATAATGGTGAAATGTACAACTGCTGGTGGACGAACAAAGAAAGCTACTGATGGGAGATCTATTGTTGTTTTCGTCCACCAACGTGGCGGCGATGACTTAACGTGAAAACCGTTCCAAATCAAATCCAAATCAAATCCGTTCCAAATCAAATCCCACACTAACAATTTTATTGCATGCTTTGTTTCAGTCACTAGATGTTACGAAGTTGTCAACTCCTGTAAAGCAGCAATATGATTGGATCAAAGTAAGTTAATTTTCATTATCTGATAAATTTTAATGTGCCAAGTGTTTTCGTCTTGCTACTCAGCATTTCTCGCTGTACAAACAAAAGATTGACCGGAATTGTTTTTGAATAGTCACTAAATGCAGAGACCGCAGATAACGTTTTTGCTTTCTATCTCGTCGATCAGGTGTCGAAGCCGTTGCCAAACAACGTTGAAGCACGGTGTAAGGTGGCTCTATCGCACATCGTTAAGGTAAGTATTGTGGTCATCTTACCCTTTCTGCAGGCCACGCGGTAAATTTCCTCATTACATTTTTGACGGCTTTTTGACGTGCCTTTTAATACTTCCGCTGGTCAGCTCCGAGTCCCGAGTTCACTTGAGCCTCTTTTTCAAAGTGAGTTCAATTGCAAACTTTTTCTTATGAAAATTAGTTTTCATTCATATGGGCGGAAAGAAAGCTAATTGTCATAACAAGAATTTCGCATATGACTTGCTGTGCAACAGAGAAAGAAAGGAACTCATAAATTTGTGAGAAAATCGTCATGGTTTAAAACTGTCAGTTTAAGTCTAATTGCATTGAATAATGAATTTACGGAAGGCACTTCTCGACATTATATCACTTCCTTTACTCCTGCGTGATTTTCAATGTACAATTTTCTCAGTGTAACTTACTGAGATGCATTTCTCGAGAGCCCCGAAACTTTTCGGACCTTTTCAGAGGGCTATGCATCCCTCTGTCTCTTAAACAAAGACGTTTCTTGGCACGAAACGGTGCAGTACCTTCGCCCTTTCTTGTCTTAAAAACATGTTCAAAGAACACGTTTTGAGAATAAACAGATAATGGTTTATAAGACAGCTTTTCGGGCCCGAAACGTTTTCGGGGCTTTTGACAAACGCACGCCTAGCTTACGATAAAGTGAAATGTTGCGGGAGATTTTTGTGGTAAGGTAGTCTTCTAATTTACATTTCATGTTTTCTCTGCAGGGCCTGACATGTGTAAAGACGCATTTAGCGCAAGACAGTGCCACACAAGAGGAATGCGTTAGCCTTAACACCAGTAACAGCCCGTTATCTGCGAGCTCGTCCTCTCCACCCCAGTCTCGTACTGGTGCAGTCGGTGAGACACTCGGCCCCAGTCCACCGCACTCAGTGGTTCCTTCTTTTCCAAATCGCCTACAGCCCTTCAAAAGAAAGAAGAGCCAGCTGGTTCTTAAACGGCAGAGTCGTTGGCAGGAGAAGACTGCTGGATTACTGTTTCGTAAAGCGGGCGCTGTGTATCACTCGTTAGCTTGCATGTTTAACTCCAATGGCAAGTTTGGACGTGGCTTGAGGAACTGTAAACTAGCGTTCAGGTGCCTTGAGGCTTCGCGTGTTTTCAGCGAGCAATATGACATTAAACAGGGTAATGACTTCATTTTTATTGGCTAGAAAGTAATGACAGTTCAGACAGTCTCGCATGGCTGTTCTTCATGTATAACTGCAAATAACTGTTTCACAGTATTTGTTGAAACCCTGTTGTGTTCGATATCGAGGGGACCAAGTAGATTGGTATCGCTAAGTACGTAATGAAATGATTTTCTCACTTTCGATTGTCCTTATGCTTAACGTCACCGCCGCCTGGTTAGCACAAAGGGATAAGGCGCCAGGCTGCTGAGCGGAAGGTCGTGGGTTCAGATCGCGGCCGGACCAACACTTAGGGTCTTAAAATAACTGAGGAGAAGGTGCTGCCTTTGTAATGACATCTGCAAATGGTTAGACTTTCTAGTCGTCTCGGATAAGGACGATAAACCGTACGTCCCGTCTCACAACACTTGCGTGGGACGTTAAAGAACCCACACACTGTTCGAGAAGAGTAGGGGACGTCGTTCCCGGTGTGATGGTCTATCACTCATTCTGTTCTGGGGGCACCTGTGAATTCTACTGGTTATTACGATTTAAGATTTAAGATTGTGAATTGCGCCATAAAGCAGTCTGGCAAAGTCCCCCACAAAGTGCTGTAAAGCGCATTAGAATATATTCATAGAAAATGCGCTATATAAATGCTATATTATTATCATTAACGTTCCTTGTCTTCTCTCTTGCTTCTGCTTATGTCTTATTGAAAACTAGACTTAAAGGGATGAAAAATAATGCATTGAAGTGACGTATCTTTCGGTGATGACTCGTGCATACTCGGAAAAAACCGAATGCTCGGAACAGGAGTGGAACCTTATGACCTTCCGATTACTAGTGGACATGCTACACCACCGAGCTACAGGAGTCTCGTGGAAGCGAGGCCGTTAAACTAGGTTGAAGTGACGTATGTCCTACATACTGCTAGGACTGAAATGGCGAAAGGTGGCATTCTCGCAATTAAAGTGGAAGAGATGGTGAATTTTAGGATGCATATTTTTGGGACTATTCCGGAGTAAGAATAGACGGAATGGTCGGTTTAGGCGTGTTTGGGGACTTCTAGTTTTTTTTTTCGGAATGAACGGAATAGTATTCCTTTCATAGTATAGTATACCGGAATACTATTCCGTTCATTCTGCCGTCGATAGCAGAATGAACGGAATAAACAGGATACAGGTTGCTCGGAATACACAGAATACGCGTTTTTCTTTGGGGAGGGGGGGGGGGATTATTTTTGCGCCAAAAAGGTGCGCGGGCGCCAAATTTCACTCAGTCGTGTCCAGACTATTCCGAGTGTTAGTTTTCAGGTTACCTCTGCAGGAACCATTGCGTTTTCGGGATAAGCGTTCTTTTGGAACCGCTTACTCCGGTTATTCCGTTAATCCTAAACCGGAATTGGAATAGACAGAATAATCCCAAAAGAATGCACTCTTAATGAATTGTGTTCATTTTACACAGCACTTGGTGGTTTTCCAGTGCTCAACCGATTCTCATGTTTTGCTTAGGTGACGAATTGCTTATCTCAACCATGTTCGTTTGTGGAGACTCGTACTTGATGCTGGCCAAGTGTCAGGAGAATTTATCAGTTCATCAAGAGGATTACCACTTCAAATCTGAAGAAGACGAGTTTATTACGGAAGTAGCGGAAGAATGCATTTCCGGTCAAGAAGGGCATTCTTCAAGCGTTAAGTTCGTTTGTGTTTTAGAACAAAATATGCTCAAGAGGTAGGGATAGTATACTATAGCTTCTTTGATTCTTAGGGTAGCTATTCCTTGTGTTTGTCACTTTACTGAGCCTGGAGGGTCCCTTAAATCCCACTCTGGACACGCTTGTAACTAGGTAGCCAATCCCTCTCCTGCCAGTTGCCATTGAACTACGTTGCTAGGTAACTGCAGTTCCACGAAAAAACAAAAAGGCATGGCATTGGATAGGCCATTCCGAGTTCAAGGCAACTTTTTCAGAGCGAGTCCAAGTGCGAAAGCTTTCTGTTGCTTATTCGTTTTACTTTGCATATGAATAAAGACTCGTTTTCATAAGAGAAACTTCGTACGTAGACTCGCTTTGAGAAAGATGCTAAATTGAAGTCGGAAATGGCCTACTCAAACTTTCCAACCCAACAGTCTTCTTTATTTTTGATTGACATTCCAGCGTCGACTTGTATGATGCCGCTCTTCAAATCTGCACGGTGGACACCAAAATTAATCTCGTGGTGGACATAACAAGACGTCTAGGCAATGTCAAGAACGAGCTAGGCGTGTTTTATATGAACAAGGCCGCTGGTCTGATTGACAGCGGCGCAGAGCCCTCGATGGAAGAGCGAGATTTGTGGAAGAAAAGCTATTCAAAGTTTGAAAGCGGAATTCGTACTTTTGATATCTTAGACGACAGGTTGGTTATGCAATGTAGCGAGTAATGAAGAGTGCGTTTATACGCAGGCTTTTAGCCAGGATTTGAAAAGCGGCCGTCCACCAATTGATATGGGGCCGAAGGCCCCATCCCCCTAGGGGGGAGGGGTCTGGGGAATTGTGAAAACTCAAAGCCTCTTACACGCATTTTCCGCGATTCTGGGAAGCGATCAGATCGTTTTAAAACAGCTATTTGGTCACCAGTTTTCCCTTGTATTTCAAGTGAAAACAGTAATGTCTTACTTGTAGCAGATGTCAGGGTAGTATTATCGTAAAGGCGACTACTCCACAAGGCGTGTAAAAGAAAATAGCGGCCATTGATGTGGGAGAGTTGCGGAGAGTACTTTCACGAAATCGGGGGTTTCAAGACGGTGATCGAACTGCCTTATGGACTACCCTGAGGAGGAGGAACCTGGGGCGTTCGAACCGATCATCGCAATCTAGCGTTGTGAAACGAATGTGAATATTTTCGTTTATCATACACATATTATTTTATTAACCCGGGTAAGAAGGATTGTGCAACAGCAGCCCCAAACAGGCCGTCCAAAAACCTGTTATGTCGAGAAATGGCCGTCCATAGGACGGTTGGACGGCCGCCTGGCTAAAAGCCTGTTTATACGCCTCCAGCTGAAAAACTTAGGCGATTAATCAAACCGGCGCAACAAACAAGCGAATAATCGGAACTCACGTGCTGAGCGCGGCGAAACGCGATTCGTTTTAACCTTGTCATCGATCGCTAGCCTGGTGCTCTTAAACAATGACTAAGTGTCTGCCGAAAATAAAGCAAACGAGAAATGACTCAAATGCTCAATTTAAAACTCGAGGCTGCTCTGTAAGGCAATTTTCTCGGCGCATATTTTCAAATGCAGTCTACTCTAGCTAGACTGCGAATAGCCCCTTATATTTTTAGGGACGATAAAGTGGCAGAAACGCGCGAGTGAGCGAGGAACCTGCCTTCCTCATGCTGCGCGCGCTTACTCTCTCTATGACATCAAACAGCCCGGCGCTTGTAGTGGATTTGAGATCACATAACCAGCCAAATCGTGAAGAAATGAGTGCGGCATAACGGGACAAACCAAAGCACTGGAAGGCCGCTGAATTATGAAACAAGAATGCCGAACAAGTGAATACAGTTTAGTGGACCTTTTAAGATTAACCCGTGTCTCGAGTCGTCGTTCTTTAACGCGCATGCTTGAAGAATGTGTGACTCGCCGAAGTTCCTTTGGGTTTGCCATTTTGATTGGATTTTAGAACGATAACCATTCTGTGGAAAGGAAAAAGGTGAACGCTACATTTAGTAAACTGTTCTGTTCGTCTGGAAGAGCGATATTTGCAGACGCTCTGCCATATGCTTAGAGGGACGTTTGTTTCTTCAAAACTGTATTTAGATTCAATCACAGCACTTCTCGTTCGGCTCTCTCAAACTTAAGTTTTGTTTGTTCCTTTGCGATCCAGGGGCCCGCTTCTCGAAAGTCCCGAAATGTTTACGGGCGCGAAAAGCAGTTTGTAAAACTGCGATCCGCTTTTTACGAGAATCTGGTCTTTTAACATGCTTTCAAGATAAGAAAGAGAAAACTAATTGCAAAGTTTCAGGGCTGAAAATGTCTTGCGTTGCAAAATGCGAAGAGAATTATGGCACCCAAAATACACCCGAAAAGTTTCGGGGCTTTCGAGAAACGGGCCCCTGTTCATTCTCCATAACAGCTCGACATAAGACGATTTAAGATAGAAGACTACCGTTAGCTGAAAGCTAAGGTTGGACGAGGCGTGGAGAAAATTCTTAGGGGCCAGGCCAAGAACGAATGTTTGGGCGGGAACGGTTGGGCGAGCGAGCGAGGTTTACTTACATCGACGCTTTGTGGCCAGCGCAACTTTGAGAGAGAAAAAAAAGTGTGAGAGTCCACAGAATCATCAACGAGTACAAGATAACAGTGTTTTTGCTTCCGAAAGCTGAGATGTGGCTAAAACATAAAGCCAACAACAAATACAGCAAGTAATCATCTCTGTAGTCGATGTTACGCTACTCTGCCTCTTTCCTCACTGTCGCAAAAAAGGGTAACGGTGCTCATCCATTGGTGCTTGAGCATTGTGTCGTACTTCTCTATATACTAATCGAGGACGTCGGGTTCTTTTTAGCCTGCGTAGAAAGCGTTTCCGTGGGGTGCTTTTCTAAGTTTCCTTCCTCTCCATTTCTCACTTTCTCTTTCCGTAGTGCGAACAAGGCGTTGCTGCTGTCCAATCTCGGCCGATTGATGCGACTGTGCGCCCAGGCCGTAGGAGGCGTGGCGTCAAAGCTTACTGGAAGACGGGGAGAGTTCAGTCAAGAAGAGAGGGGATATTTCAACAGGGTAATTGTTAGTTTACTGGCTATCCTAAGTCTGTTTCCTTCACCTTTTCTTTATTGCGTTTCAATAACGCGTTCTCAAACAGATTCAGGGTTCTGCCCCAATGTCAGTTGAAGTGAATAACAATGACGCAGTTAATGAATGTTCTTTTCCTCTAGCTCTTTAATCCTCTATAATGTCCGCTACACATGGCCGTTACCGTTCTCGGTACAAAGTCAGACGAACATGTATGTTCATTTTGGGAGATTCTTTGCATGAAAACAATAGATGTCCAGTTCACTGAAGCATGGTGCAGTCCCAAGAGTGAAGAATTTGTATGATTTTTATGCAACGAGGCGCCAAAAGGTACTGCATTATGGGTTGGTGAAAATAGCGCACGGGTCCTCGTTGCAAGCTCGTTCTAGGTCGACCGTTAGAACACGAATGAGGCCTGTTTCCAGAAGAGCTAAACTGTATTGCCAGGGGCATGTACTTCCGTCTATAAGGAAGCAATATAATTTTAAGGCCGTCTATGCAGCGTGGCGTCATGTGAATTAGCTCTGTTTGTTGAACTTTTTCGTATCACAGGCCTTTGAGTTCTATAACAGAGCATTGCGCTGCTTGGTCGAGAGGAAAAAGAACCCAGAAGTCTGGGACACTGTCACGTGGGAGCTGTCTGGCTCCTACTTCACAATGGGTACGCTGCTGCAGGATTATGCTCCTCTGTCTTCTTATGCTCAGGAACAGGTACTGTCTGTAGTGTCACTTTCAGCAGGCAGTAGATAGTAGCGTAAATTTAGACATTACTGTAATGCGGCCTCTTCCCCTCGCGGTAGGAATCTAAGGAAGCTTACGAAACGACAACGCTGACAGCAATGAGAACTGTGGAGGACGTTAGCACATAACGATGAATTTTCACTTAGGTCTCTACGCTTCAAACCCACTCATACCAGCTTAATTCCGCGGTAGTTGCTACTGCTAACGCGAACTTGTATTTTCAATTAGGGACTTTTGACATCTACGATGGCAACGTCCATGAAAACGTCATTCAGAATGGCTAGTGTACGTTTTGCATAGTTCTTCGTGTATGATTATTCCGGTTTGTTCAACTTGTACAAACTATCCGAATTATCCAGGAACTGAATTGGGGGGAACGGTGTTCAAACTAAGAAATGCAATCAAAATTCTCCATTGTGTGCTCGCGTTTTCCTTGGAACTTGAGATTTGGTCATTTGACGTTGTAGGTTGGCAGAAAACGGGAAATACATGTACCAAACTTCAACACGCACGTGCAGAGCCATTGTTTTGGTCATTACAGTCTATTGTTTCAGTGGGGTTCTCGCTGACGTCGCCGTCGTAGATCTTAAGGTCCCTAATGACGTCCTCATAGCTGTCGTCGTCGTCGTTGCATGAACTCCCTAACCTGGGCCGAGTTGCTCGAAGCACTGTTGGCGCTAACCGTCGGTCCTACCAAAAGCTATAGGTTGTCATGGCAATTATTAGTCCCGGAATAGCGATAACCATCTTTCGAACAACTCGGCCCCGATATAAACTCGCGAGGTGCGAGGCACCAAAACCGTGGATTCTCGCGCACGACTTAGTCGTTTCTCTCGAGTAACGTGGCTCGAAAGCGTTTCATCTAGGTCAGGTGAAGGTTTAACATTTATCCCTCTTGTTCTCAACTAAGCGTGCGTGTGCGACAGCCTTTGCGCGTACCTCACAGCGTAGCAAAGTCGTACGTCATTCTCAAGGCGGGAAATGCCCGCCTTCTCACGCCCCAGTACTGACTAAAAAGTGAATGATTTGACCAATCCCAGATGCCCATATTTTGCCCCCAGGTTGAACAAGAAGTCACTGAGCTTATGATGAAAGCGCTTCGTTTGTGTGAGTCGACCTATGCGGCTTCGATACGGTATCTAAGCCCAGAGACTTTAAACAAATTGGATCATCGGGTTTTTTCCATACACCACCGTCTGGCATCGCTTTACCATAACTCCTACAGAAATCAGGTTAGACGTGTTCATTTAAACTCGGCAGTGATTTAGGATGTGGTTACGTGCGGCATTACAGGCGGGGGCCCCTCAAAGAAGTCAGAGTTGTCATGACAGAGAAGATGTGAAGTGTCAGTCACATTTTAAACTGCGAATTTGAAATTATGAGATGCAAGTGTGATCGTTGCAGTGGATTGAGCAACTTAATCAGTTTAAAAGAAAGAGAAAAGAAGAAGAAGCCTGCGAAAAATCGTTGCATGACCTGATCTCGAACCCATGACCGTGGGATCCACTGCACACTTCTCGACCAACTGAGCTTGCAAGTCATTTCCGAGCGGAGCCCCTCCCGGGTGGGGGTGGGGGGTCCTTGTTCTTTTGTTCCCCTTAAAAATTTGTTTGTGTTCCCTTGTTCCCTGAGGTATTTTGTCTTTGTTCCACTGTTCCCCAGATTAAATTAGTCATGTTCCCTTGTTCCCCAGATGAAACCCTAGGGAGGGGCTCGACACAGGGGTGAGGTAGATTTCTGCGCCCGCAATGATGAGAATCCACACAAAACCCCTAACCCTGACCGCTGGTCACTAAATCTCTGACCTCACCTCATGTTATTTAATGCTAACCGTTTGGAGCTGGTCAACAGACAATTTCGATATTTAAAATTCGACTTCAGACAATAACCATGACGTCGAGGCTCAGGGGAATATGGTAAGAATTTGTATGAGTTTATTCTCCGGAGCCTCGAGATGATGTTTCTTGTCAAAGAGTGAATTTTTATATTTCGAAATTGGCCTACACATGCATTGAACTGCGGATATGAAATTTTATGGTGCAAGTGTGATCGTTGCAGAGAAGTGAGCAACTTAAACAGTTAAAAGGAAGCCGGAAAAAAAATCCGTGCTTGTCAGTGGCAAAGTCTACGAGAATGCGAAGCGTAAAATGAGCGTTGGCGCGTTTACCGAGAGGTTCATCAGCTAGAAGTGATCGAAATTCTCGAAGTAGTTCGAGATGAAAGATCGTTAAATAGCGCTATTTACAATTCTGGGCCCAGTTGTTAGAAATTCGATTGACGCTAATCCGCGATTAAAAATTTAACGAGGTCTTAAGATCGCCCTCTGAAAATGATTTCAAAAGGTAAGGCCAAGAATAGTCACAAACGAAGGGTAAAACTCTTTTGGAAAAAAAATTGTATTGATTGGTAAATAAACTGAATTCAAACTTCATACTAACACAGAGTTAGCTTAATCAGGCTTTGAACAACTGGACCCAGAGTCGAATGGAATCCCTCTAAGCAATCACAGCAGATGTAAATGAACCAATCAGAATCCGCAAAAAATGATTGTAGACCGCGGTGAGCGCGGGAAAATTCATGCGAGAAATTGCAAATTGATTTAGGTTTTTCATATCTCTGATTGGCTGCGAACGTAGCGCTAGTTGTTTAAACCAAACGTAGATTGAGGTAAGGCGAAGAGGGCCAATCGAAAAAGCGATTCGATCATCAACGGAGAACTGCTTTTGAGTGTCAAGTTTGAGAGAAAATAATATTCACTTTCTTCAGGTCGTTGATCATTCAAAGAAGAAAGCGCGGTCGCTCGCCGAGCTTCATTACAGCAAGGCTTCCACAAGTATAAGAGCCGAACGGTACCCCTGTGAGTTCATACGGATTCGGTTGGAACAAGTGGCCATGTGCGAATACCACGTGACTAACTGTGGTGGGTCCGTGGCAACCATTCGGACTTTACAATCTGCTTTGGAGTATCTGTTTGCAACAAAAAAGGCTTTGGAACATGTAGACACGTCAAAGGACGAAAGAGGGACTGAAAGCCCGCACGAAAAAGCCGCAAACGGCGACGAAACACTTGCGGCAAACGAAAAAGACAGCTCGGAAAATAATTTCGGTGAGTTGAGAAACTTGGTTCCGATTCTTGAGTCTCGTCTCATGAATGTTTTGAAAGAATTAGTGAAGGCGCACACTGCGCTCAAAAACAAAGGCAAAGCGAATAAGGATTGGGGAGGACTGGAAACGGCTAAGCGGATGTACTCGGTGGCTTTGCGAAGAAGCACTTCTGCTAGAAGTGACGAGATTGTTGAAAAATGTCGAATTATAGCCGAGACGATTCAGAACTTGAAAGAAATCAAGAAAGAAGCGAAGTGATATTAAAGAGTGGAAACAACTGCGGTTTCTGTAAAGAGAGGCGGTTCTAGAACAAGCGAAACCTAAAGCTAAAGAAAAACTGAATAGAGGTGACTGAAACGATTCTTAACCCTGCTGCAAGGAAGAAAGAAACAAGCAAACATGACGATATTAAAGAACTGGGAACTGCTTTGTGAAGCACATTTACCTCAGTGCTTTGAGACTGAGTGTTTTTGGTACAAGAGAAACTGCGTATGTTACAAAAATGTCAGCGAAATGGGCGAGACCATTCGGTGCCTGCAACTACTACTGAGATGACAGACATGCTGCATGTGAGAGGAAGCGTTTAAACGACTACCAGTTGCTGGGAAAACGAATATTTAAGAGCGCCGGATGGAGCTAAGAAGGTGCGCGCTATTAAAGCAGAATTGGGCAGTTAAAGAGGCGATTCAGAACTGACAAGTAACACGTGCAGTGAACAAAACATGTAGACTGACAAGCATCCGATCCACTGACACCTGACAATTTGCTCAGTGATTTGCGAACGTTCAATGGTGCCGACGAAATACAAAGTGAATGAAAGAAAAAGAAGCAGCAGCAAAGAAGAAGAGAATATCTGTTTGAGTTTTCTGCAAGTTAGAGTGCATGGAAGTAAAAATCCGAAAGAATCCTCTGCCTTTCTGTTGATAGGCATGAACAGTACCCCGATGACTAAACATGTACTGTGAGAAAAGCTGTCAATGGATACATTCCGGCATTAATTGACTTTTTCCTTGAATAGAGGTTTATGCGGTAGCTTTGCATTGCTGTCAGCAATAATTGTGCAGACTTAATCCAGTATTTACAGCACAAACGTGACACTGCTGCAGCGTGAAGCCATTTACTCTCTCACTTAGTTTCGTTAAGGGAAGACAGGTTTTCGTTGAAAGTAAACAGAAATTTTGCAGTGTCCTCCCTCTGTCAAATTCTCTCTGAAAAGCAGCGGTGAATTTTGTAATTTGTTAGTTCCTGTTAATACCGAAAGTATCATATGAAACAGGAGCCTGGCTCCTGTATGAAATCAGATCTAAAAATTGATGGACTAAGGACTAGCCTGAGATCTGTGTCGTTGGATCAAGAGGAAGACCTTTTCTTTTTTCTTTTTCTTTTTTTTTTTTTTGGGGGGGGGGGGGGGGTAATTTAGCCGTCCAGTCTCCATTTCCTTTTATCCATGGAGTAAATTCAACCTTGTTCCCAGTGTCTTCCTACGCCGCCTCACCTTACTTGCCCTACTCATCCACAAAGAGGTGGAAAAATAATGGTGAAATTAAGATACATCACTGCTATTTCTCCATCAGTGAAAACCAGACCACACTTCGTAAATCTAACCAGAGTGAACTTATTCGACGTAAACGTCCGTTACGTCGTGGTCGTAGTGGTAACCGCAAGAAAAAGGAAGCTTTCTGATCCTTTCTGGAGCTTGCGATTATGATTTTTGATTCACGCTAGGTCATAACGCTCCTAACGATTTACGACGCTTTAGAAAGTCAGTGAACTAAGCTTCAGGAGTTTTCCACAAGTTTTGTCCTGTTTGTTCTATAACAATGGAAAGGTGCATTAAATCGGATAATGCCTCGCTCCTCGGCAATCTTAAAATTAGGACCTCGTGCCACGTGCTCAGTCATTATTTTTAAGAAGGCCGTGGAACTCAGGCATTATCCTGTATATGAACCAAAACTCATTTTTTGCATTTATACTCGCCTTGAAAACGAGACTGAAGTTTTGGAATGAACCCTTTCCGAAATCGGGACATTTGTAAAAGCACAGGGTGGACAGTGATGTCCCATGACTGAAAAACATCAAAATTCCCACATAATAGAGTGTTTTCACATGTCGTCGTGGTGGCCACGTTGGGGGAGTAAAACAAACAAAATGGCGGCCACGTTGGAGGAGTGAAATTGAACTATATTTTTAAGCAAATTCTTCCTTTTGTTTCAGTATGCAAAACTCGCAGCTGGTCAGATGAGCAAAAACACTCTATACCCCGATGCAGTAAACAGGGACTAACTAGTCAAAATTGAATAGTGGCCATTAGAAAAAAGATTCACAGTGTTGTAATCTCATCAAAAGTGTAGAACTTTAGAAAAACTGCATGAGGAAAAACCTCAACTAAAATGAGAAGACTGAGGTTTAAACTCTGGGGGCCCTGGTGGTGGCCCCTGTTCGAAGATCATTAGCTATCCACATGCACAACACAAAAATAAGGCTTCACAGGGTTCCCAGCTACGCCACACAAAGCACACCATCATGGCAACAGCGAAATCTCAGATTTGTATCTTTATTTCATTGGGAAAAATCGAGTGTTTTAAACAAGATCACTTTCGTCCAGTAAAATTTGGATTAGTACCATTGTCATTGGTGGCCTCAGTTATGTTATAGAACAACAAGCAAATGTTTTAAAAACAATTATGATCATGAAAAAATAATAACAAGGAAAAAAAAACAGTAATTTCATTTAATGTGTATGTTGTTGCTCTTCTATACCTAAACCTGTGAACACCAGAAATATTTCAAGAATGTCATTTCCCAAGGAAAAAGCAAATCCAGGTGTGGCAAAAGTAAACCACAACAGTAATTATTCCTGATTTTCTTGTGGTTTTGAGGTTTACTCACTTGACCTGGACTAAACTGTGATCGCTCACTACACAATCAACACATTTTCAGGTGTTCACTGTTTTCTGAGCTTGACAGTTTAATGAGGAGATGAACTACTTGAAGTGGTGACTGTATTACAATGCATGTTATGTGTGCATGTACTAATATACAAGTAAAAAAAAATTGATTGGCTATATCTAGGAGCAGTGGAGTTGAAGTGGAATACAAGTGCAAATGACACATCAAAATTCCGGGCCAAATTGCTCGAACTATGCTCAGCACCAACCATCGGTTAAGTCACTATAGCTTGTCATGGTATCTAACCCCCTGGTTAGCACTAACCTTGCTCTGAGCATCTTCACTCTGGATGATTGGCTGAAAGACAATAAATCGAACAAACTTCGGGCCACCTATATCAATGAAGCTCAAAAGGATTTTGTACAGCTTATATTAAAATTGTAAGGTTGTAGTCAACAAAGCTAATTTCTGAGAAATTAATTAACAACTTGGACTTCTTATTTTCAGGGTGCATTTTTGGGGGACTATATACGTATTCCGGAATAAGAACAGATGGAATGGTTGGTTTACGCCTTTTGCGGGGACTTATTCTGCTCGGAATACTATTCCATCCATTCTGCTCTCGATAGCAGAATGAATGGAATAAACACAATACGGTTTAGTTGGAATACATACGTGTAGAACATGCGGTTTTCTAAAAATTATTTTGGCGACTAAATGGTGCATGGCCACCAAATGTCAGGCTTAGTCGTGTCCAGACTACTCCAAGTGTTAGTTCTGAGGTCACCTCTGCAGGAACTTTTCAATTTTTGGAATACACGTTTCTTTTTTTTTTG
>BLFK01000034.1:1238828-1278937 GCA_014634185.1 Astreopora myriophthalma | reverse complement strand
CTAGAAATTCATTTTAACCTACAGCATTGTGGATACTGTTTTAATTTTGATGTGGTGCATCTTAATTTGGCTTCATTTCTATTTATTAAATAGCCACTTGAACTGCGAGAGGCATTCCCAGAGAAGCAACAAAAAGTCAAACAGCTTGGAGTGGTGGTTCTTAATGATGTAAGTTAGTCTTTACATTCATTGAGATTTCCTGATGCGAAAGTTAAATTGTCTGGATGGCTGCAGTAAAAATGTCTTCAAGCCAAGTCACTATAGTGGGTGGGCATTTCGTCACGGCCAAAATTTCCATGCAATAAACACCAGTAAAACTATAGAATGATCTGCCAGTTATCACAAGTCACGGGCAATAGGGTGAAAATATAGGAGAACAATTTTTTTTGAGTGGGCTGTTTATCATGGGCAACTTAAGCATGGGACACTTCACCACACTAACTTACTGTAAGTGTCATAACTTAAGTTCACACCATATATATTAATGACAAAGAAAAAGGAAAAGTGCATAATGTAAGCCATTTGGGGTGTTTTTGTGCCTAGCACTTCAGTCACACTTGATAAAGAGCAGAATGGGTAAGAAAGGTTTAAGAATTGTGTGAAATTACCACTTATTTTTATTGCCCACGAACAAGAACTAACATAGATAGTACAGTGGGCCAACTTGGGAGGGAATGTGCTGGCAAGGATCAGACGGAACCCATCTACCAGAAGGACTGGATGAGGGCCATGACAAGTTTCCATGCCGAGGGAATGCTTCATGCCTGTGCTGCCAGGCAGACATGGTGTCCGGTGTAATGTCCAGTGTGGCCAAGTTAACCTAGTTCAGCAGTAGAACAACAAGCCCCCCCCCCTCCCGGAAAAAAAAAGAATAAAACTGGGCTTCAGCACAGAGCTTGCCAGAGTAATTATGCAAGTTCAGTTACATATTAAACAAATGAAAATTTACAGTAAATTAATGTCTTGTTTTTAGAGTAACAACCTGAACTATGTCACTGCTATCGATTCTGGAAGGTAAGCTTCCTTTATTTCTGTGACAACAAAGTACCATGGTAATTGGTTCAATTAAACTTTTTAAAACAAGTTTCAGGTAACATCATCTGGAACAATGGACAAGAAAAATTATTGAAGCTGGTTTTAAAAATATTAAACCAGAAAAAAGTTTGAAACTTGCAACGATGTCTGCCTCTGTTTGGCCACAACTTGTGTGCATGCACATGCAATGCATTCAGTTTGATTGAACTCAGATTGGACTGCATAAGTAGACACAAGTTTTTCATTGTTTGGGTGACCATGCAGTGAAACTTGCAGGTACACCGCGAGTCTGTTTGGCCAGCAGTGCATGTTGGCACACTAGATGACAGTCCCAAACTTGCGATGACTTGCAACTCCATTTGGCTAGGGTTTACTGTTATAGGTCAATGTTTTTTATGGCAGAACTTATGAACTTTAATGCTCACACAAACACAACTACAAATCAAAATGGCGGGTTAACAATCTTCACATGTTTGTCAAGATGCTGCTGCGCATGTGCGCAAGATATCAGAAAAGGATATGATGCAATAACCAGAAGTTATGATAAACTGCGACAGTCAACATTAAAAACTGATATCATGTTTCAGGGACAGCAACAGTTGAAACTGTAAAATTAAAAATCTTCATTTAAAAAAAAAAGAAAAGAAAAAGAACTTAAAGACAAATACGTGCATTTGGGAAGATGAAAATTCAGTTTTCAGCAGGATTTGACCCTCCTGACCCTTACAATACCAGTGCGGTGTGCTAGCATCTCAACCATGAAGCAAACTGGGAGCTGGTCGTTTTGACTCGCAGTGAACCCATAAATAACAAATATGTATCACTGAGAATGTACTTGAACTGTGAATGAATTTGAACTGTGGGCAGAGCATTTTAAAAGATTGAAGACAAAAGTCATTTAGGCCATTTTGCCCTAAGCCCTCCCCTTGAATTGTATGGATTGCTCAGGCATTTTAATGTAATGGCCAAAATAAATAATCTTACAACCTGGCATTAATTTTATTGCAATGACAGGTTGGTTTGTCAGGACATTGGTGGATCTGATCCTGAAAGAATGGCTGCCCCACGTGTGGAGCAGTACATCACAGAATTATTTGGAGATTCCTCCCCTATAAATGTGAGCAGTGCTTGTTCAGTAATAATTGCTTAATCTATGCAAAATTAATGTAAATGCACTGATTGAAATAAACTTGAGCCAAAAAAATGGTCAGGCTAACGTCATGCTTTAAAGCAAGTGTGGAGTAGACTACGAGCAGACTCCCTCTTTCACTGTTTTTAGTCCTTTGAGTGCGATGCAAAAATAAAAACAGGCACACTGAAAAATGGCTGTGCGAAATCTGGGTGCAAGGAGGTTGCTTAGGACCAGGCAAAGGGACAACTGAAATCAAACCAATGACCTCTGTAACAGCAGCTGGTTGGTCTAACCACTGAGCTACCAGAACTGATGGATTAGGTCAATGTTACAGAGGTCGTAGGTTTGATTCCTGCTTTAATTTGGACTCTGATTTCTATTTCAGTTGTCCCTTTGCCCATTGCCAAGCAACTCACATGTCATCTTTCTCACAGGTGCATTACATCATCAACATCATTAATAAATTGCACTGTTAAAGGGGCAGTGTCATGGTAGTTTTACTGTATTTAGGTCTTAACCAGCTGAAAATTGAAACTTGGTACTTCAGCTGACAAGTAACAGAATTCCTGACAAACCAAGAAGAAAATATGACATGAATCTTAACAGGAAAAACTATCCACGTGAAATTTGAAAAAGTTGGCCAACTTTTCCAAGTTTCAATCCATTTCAATCCTCACCATCCTTAGATGCAGATGAGGGAAAATGGTTTCAGTGCACTAATGTGGTTCTTGTGAAGGCAACTTTAGCATTATTTTTTGGTTTCCATTAATGCGCAAGCGTTTTCTGGCCGTTTAGGGTACAGCTCAAATAGCATGACACTGCCCCTTTAAGTTGAATGACATTACACTGTTGAGCCCATAAACTCTTGGGACACTTTGTATGACAACCCAGATAAATGATCTAGCTCACCAAGAGTTCTTTGAAGCTCAGTGGTTAGAGCATCTGACCAGTGTTGCAGAGGTTGTAAGTTTGATTCCTGATATTTCCATTGCCAAGCAACTTGATAGAATGCTCTTATTCTACTTTGAAAAAGGAGAATAGCCTTTCATTTTGCCAGATTTTGCATTCACTGCTTGCGTCACACCATGTTAAAGTTATTTGGCACAAATTCAGTGTAATTATAGTGTCCATCATGGGAGGTGATTCAACTTTTGGTAGTCCACTCAAAATCTTGAGAGCAGTATTTCTTCCTTACGAAGACAGCAAGTGAGACCTCAGATCTATGGGCCTCAATTGTCGAGGTGTAACATATTCACCTCATGTGTCATACGATGAGTTCATTTGCTGTCAGTGGAGTACTTAGGGTCCTTGCTGGGAAGTCATTAAACTTGTGGTAGTCCACGCGAAATGTTTCAAACAGCATTTCATTCTGACCAAGACCACATCGGAATACAAGTATAATTGTAGCTGTAAGTTTTCTCATAAACCTATGAGCACATGCTCAGAATGGATTCAGGAACATTGATAATGGTCCCAGTTATTCTTGTAATCTCACTTGAAGCCTGCCAATCATGATTATTTTGAGGTCGTACTGAGAGTAAGCAAAAAAGCAATGCATATTAGAGTGGCTCATGTAGCTTGCATAGCTTATATAGCCCAGTTGGGTCTTGGGCCAGAACTCTGTCCAAGGTGGTCACCACACCATGTGACATGACAAATCCTGTGCGCACACTTTGTCTCAAGTTTACCTGCAATGCTGGCAGTCCTGCCAGATGTCTGAAGGGAGGAATGTCTTGGTAATTTTATGGAGCTGTTCTTGGTAATTTAACCCACTCCTCTCAAGTGATGAAATCTATTGGTACTGACGAAAACCTCTTTCTAAACTTCTGTGTTGTAAATTTCTTTCTAGGTGACAATTGTTAAAGATCCCAAAGAGTTTGAAACAAAGTACCCACTGTATGCAGCAGTCAACAGGTGTGCAAGAGGTAAGCTAAGGGCTTGTGTACCTTTCCTGAGGTGTTATGGATGTATTTTTAAACTTTGTTAACATTATGTATTTGAAGATAACAGTTAACTCTCAATCCTTTTAACACTAGTTGTTGACAGGCATACCGGCAGAGTGATCAACCTAGAGTATATTGGAGAAGGAGAAATCACAAAAACTATCCTTCTTGTAGGAAAGGCAAGTACACTAACTTACTGCGCCATACAGTGACACGCATTTGGTGAGATTCTCAATCTCAATCAACCTGTGTTTTTTTCTTCGTCACTGCTGTCAGTTGCTGTAAAGGAACTGGTAAAGGGCCACATTACACTTTGACTGATAGATGGCTTTCAATCCACTTTTGTCGGTTTGTGTTTTGAATGGTCCGTCAACTGTTGCGGTGAATATGATTGACTGCAGTAAAAAATGAAAGCGTTAATGAGAGTTTGATGTCTAGAGTTGCTGTGTTATTGGAAGACACAGTGAAAGGCTCATAGGACAATGGTGCTGAATGGCTTCTCCACAGGCTTGAAATCAGAAGAACTCCAGTTGGCACACAGGGTGGTTTTGTATCAAGTCTAAAGCAAAGTCCTCTGTCTATTTCTTGTTTTTTAGTCCAAATGTAGCTCATACCTCTCACTCAAGGTACTGCATGCTCTTGTTTTTGTTCTTGTTTCCTCTGATCGCATCTCTGATTACAGGGTGTTACTTACGACACTGGGGGTGCCGACATTAAGGCTGGTGGAGTTATGGCAGGAATGAGCAGGTACATGAAGCATGTGTAATACGAAGTCAGTCTAATTTTGTTTTGCTTTGGTTTTCTTGTGTTGAATTATCGTTTTCTTGAAAGACTTAAAACTTAAAATATACATTTTTGGGGGTTTCTTATTCATCTGAAAGGGACAAATGTGGTGCAGCGGCAGTCGCAGGATTCTTTCAGGTACTTGTTTGTTGGTTTAATTTTTGTACCGATAAAATGAGTGTTACTCTGCTCATTGCTAAAGGAAAGAAGCCTTTGGTGATGTAATAGGGGCAATTAAGGCCTAATTACGTTCCATAAATACCGGCACGTGAGGTGCACTAGTTTATAATCCATAAACACAATGATTTGCGTGTCTTGCGTGTTGATTTTTGTGATGAAGAAAAACTTAAGAACATTAAAGAAGCTCTGAGAGAGCATTTGAAAAATGCCACTAAGTATTCACATCTGTTCAAAATTCGAGTGTCATAACTTGATGAAGTGGGTAAGATGGTCCCGGTCAGGACCATTGTTTATGATTTGACTGAGATTTTGACAACGTGAGTGGTGTCATGTCTACACCCACTCACACTTCACCAAGTTACGATGACTCCTAGGTTCGAACCATTTGCAATTCGAATTTCACAAGCATCCGGTAGGCTGCACTTCTACCTGCTTTTAGTACGGGAAATATGGGGTGTCTCGTCAATTTACAACATCGTACAGCATCATCGGGTTCGTAAAGTTGAGAACTTTGACATGGGAAAGCAGGGGGGGATGGGAACGGAAAGTGAAGAGGAATGGGAGGTTTCTCTTGCCGATTCCCTCATTTCCTTCCATTTTCCGTCCCACCCCCTCTCCAACTCACCACCAACCCACCCCACAGAAAGAAAAAATGGAAACGAGATGTGATATGAGTCGTTGCGTGTAATTCAAACGCACCACCTGCACAGGATTGCCGCTCTCAGCATGCAAAATGCGGTAGGGTTTTAAAACATGTTTTACATAAAAGCACAGCCCTTGGGTTGAGGTGTGCAAACTTGTTTGCAACTAGACGGAAGTAGCGCGAATTGCAGAAATCGCACACGATTTTGTTGGTAAAAGAACTACTGTCTAAATCAGTGATCGCGTTCGTTGTTAACCGCTTAGACTCTGGCAAAACTGAAGCCGAAAGGAATCAAAGTTCTTGGTACCATGGCCATGGTCCGGAACAGTGTTGGAGCAGGTAACTATGTAGTGACATTTAAATTCATTTTTCCCTGAAAGGGGACCTCCACTCCTATTGAACGATAACTTTAAAATGAAGGAAATGATGTTTACAATCAAATTTGTTTGAAATATTTTCAAATCTCTTTCGAAGAAAGAGTTTGAATGGGGAAAAAAACCCTTTTCCCGTAAAATTTCCGTTGATATTGACAGTTCAATTCGTTTTTCCACGGGAACAACTGGTTTTGCCATACAAATGGTAAGCGCCCCTGCTCTAATGTAACAACGCCGCTGTCTTTCTTGCCAGAGGGCTACGTTGCTGATGAGATCATAACTTCAGCTGCTGGGACGCGGGTGAGAGTCGGTAACACAGATGCTGAAGGCCGTATGGCCATGGCTGACTCCCTGCACTACATGAAGTTAAAGGTAATTGATTCTTTGAAACTGTAAAACCTGTTACGCTAAGCGATTTTTCTCGCAATTTGTCGAGGAATTTCGTTGCGACAAAATATTTGCACGGAAACATTGTGTGGTGCAACATACCCAGCATGCTGCAAACATTTCTCTCAGTGGAATTTTTGGTTTTTGTTTGCCGCAATCGCGCAATTGAGAAATGTAGAAGTCGGTTCTACTCTCCTCAACGCGTCTCGCAATCCTCTCCAATGTCGTGTAACTTGTCTGTGACGTTGAATCCTCGGTGTGAGACTCACGGATGACGTAAAACAGAAAACAAAAGTGAATGAAACAAATGATTATGAAGTGCGGGTTAGACATGAACTGAAGAAATGATCCTCACACTTTCTGGACAATTTAAGCAATTGTCTGATATGCACTTGAAAAATTCAAGTGACTCCAACGGGATTCGAACCCACGACCTCTGCGATGCCGGTGCAGTGCTCTTACCAGCTGAGCTATGAAGCCACACAGTTGAGAGCAGGTCAATTTGCTGGGCCCATGCGTGTTTTCCCGTGAAAGGAATGGTGAATGAAACAAATGATTGTGAAGTGCGGGTTAGACATGAACTGAAGAAATGATCCTCGCACTTTCTGGACAATTTAAGCAATTGTCTGATATGCACTTGAAAAATTCAAGTGACTCCAACGGGCGAAAACAAAAGGGCTGAAAAAGCAACGCTTTCTCTTTACTAGAGAAATCTTGTCAGGTTCTTCCACCGAGGAGAATCCAAATTGCGAGACAAGTTGCGAGAGGAATTACCTGGTGTGACAACGCCTTAACTGATACGGAATTATTGTATGTGAACTTCAAATTGGTAGAAAAGTAGGAGGGTATATATTTTTTCCAGCTCCTTTACGTTTCGTTTTAGAGAAAAAATATATAACTGTCTAAGCTGTATATTCATGGCCAGATATTAAATTAGGGAGCTTTAGCAACGAGGACGCCAACGACAGTGAAAACGTCACAAAGCAACAGGTGTTAATGAGCAAAAAGAACCGCTTTGCACGCTCTACACGTGCGTTTTGCATTTTCGTACAAAGCGATAAATCTTTTCATTCCCTCTCAAAACTTGAACTTCGTTCATTACCAGTTCCATTCTTGGATAACAGAGACACATTTTCCATTCGGAAAGAGTTGAATTAATCTCGAAATAATTATAATGACGCGAATTCCTATTTTGAAGCGACGTTCTCGTCGCCATTTCCGCTTCCGTCCTCTTTGCGGAAGCTCTCTATTTACATGTCAGTACTGAATGTTATCTGACAGGCTCTGGAGGAAAAGGTTCCCACACACATTGTAACCATCGCAACCTTGACTGGTCATGCTGTCTTGGCTATGGGGCCGGCCTATTCGGTAAGTCACATTTCTTTCTTTTAAAATATTGTTAGAAACTTGAGGGTGCATTCATTTGGGACCATTCTGTTTATTTCCATTTCGGTCTAGGATTAACAGAATGCGTGGAATAAGGTTCCCAAAAGAACGCGTATTCCGAGAACGGAATGGTTATTACGGAGGTGACCTGAGAACTAGCGCTCGGAATAGTCTGGATACGACTTAAGACCGACATTTCGGCGGCCGCGCACGACTTTTGCGCCGAAATCTCCCGAAAAGAACCCGTATTCTGTGTTCTCTGAGTAAACCATAGTCTATTGATTTCTTTCGTTCTGCCGTCGGGAGCAGAATAAACACTGAGAACACTATTCTGTTCATTCCGTAAACTAAGTGTCTCAAAAGAGCAGGGCCCTTACCATTTACACGCAACATCCGGGTGGAAATTTTCGGTGTAAGTATTAAATGATGCAGTTTGTCCTAATAAAAGGTGAATAACGTGCAAAATTGACTGGTATCAACAGGAAAGCGCAAAAAGAACATAAATAAGCAACTGATTATGCCGATCGATCATAATTTCTGAGGAGTTCCAAATGGAATGGTGCGTATACCATTTGATGTTCCAACCGGATTTCCGGGTTTTCCGTGTAACTGGTAAGTGCCCCTGGTAAACCGAACATTCCGCGTGTTCTCTTTCCGGGATACTCCCAAAAGAATCCGCTCTGAATATCATCAACTTCTTGGTGAGTCAGACTCACATGGGTGAAAAGCGACGAAGCGGCATCATTCGGTGAGTCAGCTTTTCAATGGCTTAACTTTGTGCAATATTCAGCTCCTTTCCCACCTTTTATCGACTTTTTCCAAGTCCATGAAAGGTCGGTATCGATCGAGTTCATCCGTACCGAGTTCATCTCGGCACGGATCAACTCGGTACCGTACCGAAAATTGGGCGCTTGTAAACAGATTGCTGTGTCGTGCTCCGTGCAAAGGGGCCAGTGGGATCTCGAGGAACGGTCACTGCGCATGCCATGCGATTTTCCAGGCACCTTGTGAAGTTCGTATGAAAAGTAATTGTGTGAACAGGGAGTGCCGCGCCAAGAAATCATCGGTGCCTTGCAGCGATTTAGAAGTGCCGTGCCAAATGTTCTGCGTGTGTGAAAGGGGTTTGAGACTCGCTTTGAAAAAGAGGCTGAAGTGAATTCGGAAATGGCATATTACAGATAACGATGATAACGTCGATACAAGTTTCAGTTTGAGGTCATATGATTTTAGAAATACGTCATGGATTTCAAACGGCGGCCATCTTCGATTTCTGGGTTTTAACAACAACCGTGAAAACCATGAAACTGATATCGAAATGGGCAAAAACTAACTGCAGAGCCCTCAAGGAGTTTAAAAGCAAAAATAGCGAAGCGAGCAAGTTTGTCTTCCCTTCAAACCGTGACTTTTCGTGAATAGCTGCAGTTGTTGTTCTCTTTTGGCGACAGTGTACGCCTTCTCATTATCTGCACGCCACCTTTCTACATCTTTATAGATTGTGTTAGACAATGGGCCTGCAGCTCGCACCAAGTTTGCTCAGAACATTCAAGAGGGTAGGTATCAGCCAGTGTGTGTCAGTTTAGAACAGTCTTAAACCAGAGTATTAAATTCTCAGTCTCGGTTATCGGCCGTTATACCTTCGTTCGACCTTATATGGACAGTGGGTCCGACTGACAAATGTCACTTTAGCTTAAAATCTTTCGGCGGGAAGCCAAGTATCGTCGACAAAAACTTAAGGATACGAGATTGGTTAAATCGCTATCCAACGCGAACCCATGGAATAGTTGCTAAGTAGCCTTTGGCCAATTATAGCACGCAAGACCATCAAATAAACCAATCAGAAGTCCCGGCAAATACGTGCAACCGACTCAAAAGCGCGGGAAATTGTGTGCGAGCAAGTCACAATTGTGATTGGAAGAAAACACTGGCCAGTTTGTTCAGCCAATCACCGAACGAAGTAATGCGAAATCACAGCAGTTGAAACTGGCTGAGAACTTATGGCAATTAGTCGCCCGTCATCCATGTTGTCATTTAGTTTTCTGAGCAGTCGTCAAATTTTACTTCTTGTCATCCATCAAATGAAAGTTTGTTTGGATGTCTTACAGCTGCCGTAATGATTGGGTCAGTACGCAGCTATTACAACAGCCCACGCGATTGGCTCAGAAAACAATAGAAGCATTCAAAGAAACAACAGAAACAAAGAACCGTAACCCTGAAAACAATAGAGCTGCGTCCTAACCGGATCCAATGAAATTAGAGGTTGTAAACAGCTGCGTGGTATCTGTAATAGTTTGACCTGTTGCGGTCGTTAAAATTTTGCCAATGAATACAAATGAAATGCTTGTATATGAACTGCGGATGTGTAAGATTTCAATGTCAGAATGTTGATCCTTGTGAAGTAACTTGGGTGTTTCTAAAGAATCCTGAACAAATTCAGGTCTGAACTCAGGTTTGCGTGGCGAATCAAAACCAAAGCCAAAGAACCAAAACCAAATTAATTTCAGAGCCAATCACGTTCTGAAGGAAAGACACCCTCCAGCCAATCACAGATCGAAGTAATTCGCGACTTAGTTTTACTAGCCAATCAGAACGCATGGCAAGCAAAGGCGACCGTCCCCAAACGAGGGAAAACGATAGCGACTAAATCATAATTAGTTTTAGTTTGATTGCGTCTGATTGGCTGAAAAGTTCACGTAAAACCAAAGCTATTGCCTGTTCACTTTCGACACTCCAAGTTATCTATGGAATAGATAGGAAACGCTCGTCTGAGATTGCACTGCGTATTTCAGTGACTGATTATATATTTTTGTGTTTGTCTTTGTCAGCTGGACATGACATGGGAGATCCTTTTGAGATCTCAACGATTCGCCGAGAGGTAATTGTGTCTTGAGATCTTAAACCGAGTTACCACATCGTAAATAATGAGAAAGAAAGTGACAAGATTAAAGTGTAGTTGCTCATGGTCACCAACCGGAATGAAATGCTGTCATCCGGGAGTTAAAGAGGTCACCTGTGCGACTCCAGTCATTCTCGGGACTCGGTAATTATCGGGAAAAGGAAATCCGAGTCTCCGAGTCTGAGTCGAACCTTGTTCGGGTGCTGTGTTCACACCTGCACTCTCGGTTGTTTACGGAAAAATGCATGAATAGGCTAATTAACAGTTGAGTGCTGTGTCACCCAGCCTTTGAATGAAAGCGAGGCTGGAGGTGAAAGTTCACCGTCCTCCTGATGTAATAGGGAAAGATCTACGACGGCAACGTCAGTGAAAACGCCACTAAACAATAGACTTCAATCGAACAAAACAATGACTCTGCGCGTGCGTTTGAAGTTTGGTACATTTCTTTCCCGTTCTCTGCCAATCTAAAACGTCAAATGACCAAGTTTCAAGTTCTAAGGAAAATGCGAGCACACAATGGAGAATCTTGATTGCATTTCTTAGTTTGAACACCGTTCTCCTAATTCACTTCCTGGATAATTCTGATAGTTTGTAGAATTTGAACGAACTGGAATAATCACGGAAGACTTCGCAAAACGTAAACTAGCAATTTAAAATGACGTTTTCATATGGACGTCGCCGTCGTAGATCTTAAAGTCCCTAATGTGCAAACTAGTACGCGGTAGAACACATCATGATTACATAAGAAAAGCAATGCCATGTCGCTGAGTACACAACTGTAAAAGCCTGTTAGGATGCTATGATAATGCATTAATAATTCATGACCTAACAGCCTATCAAATCACCGATAAAACGTCACGTGCATGAGCTTCAAAACCCGATAAACCACTCCTCATTAGTAGTCTTTATATAAAGAATACTAGCAAGGCGTAGCTTGTTTTTCTTGCATGCTAATATTTTCCTCTCACAGTGTAAATCATTGTTCAGACTCCAGTGGGACACGCTCTTTGTGGAATGTTTTTTTGAACTCGCAGCTGGTGTTTTATCGGGTCTAAAACCCGATAAAACGCTCCTGCTCGTTTTTAAACAGTACATAATCATGATTGGTTGAACTCTTTCCAGGACTACGAGTTTGCAAATGCCAAGTCGGAGTATGCCGATGTATTGCAGTGCAACAACTCGCCCTCGAGTCGCACCCCAAGAGGCCACCAGTTCCCTGCTGCCTTTCTCATCAGAGCATCGGGATTAGACAAGGTTATTAGAGCAGTTTTCACTTGATTGTCGAAATTAATTGCGCAATTACTTTGACCTTGTTCTTGGTTTGTTCTATAATTGCATTAAAGACACATGCGCGAACTTTTCAACCTATCACATGCAAAATTGGGAGTTAGTCCCGTTTTCCCGCGCTTGGTACCTGCTACGTTTACTTGCTTTGCGTTGTGATTGGCTAGTAAAACAATCCCGTCAATAGTTTCCATTTTTGATTTGCTGAAGGGTGTGTTTCCTTCAAAATCTGATTGGCTGTTCAATGGCTTTGGTTTTACAACACTTAATTGACAACCGCTCCATGAAAAACAATTATTTTATGTAGTGCGTGGAGATTTCTTCCTTCGCGTTGTTTTGTAGCACATATATAACGTAAAGCACCCGCTGCCATCGGCCTACTAAGCAGTTACTATTTGCGCGTGGCGTATGGTGTTCAGTTATGATTATAAAACAAAATGATAAAACGCTCAGCCAGCGGTATTAAGTTATGGTTGCGCTTAGAAGTTCTCTGGGTACTCAAAAGTCGGCCTCGGTGACCACCTCGAGTGACTCTTTCACGGTTGACTATCCTCCTGGTCCCAGTGGCTCGAAGCAAGGTTAGCTCTACCCAGGGATAAATACCATGAGAGCCTATAGGTTTTGATGGTTAGGGCTAACCATGTGTCGAGCAACTCGATCCCGCGGTCAGCATGAGATAACATAGGCTGATTTCTGCGCCCGGGAGATTGAGAACCGCCATTAAACCAATTGTTTTCACGCCAACCGCTGATCACTGAATCGGCTTCACCCTATGTCATCCAGTGTCAACCCTTCCACTACAGCCCCTCAGGACACTTTCTTGCGTTTACACGACGTAATATCCCCCATCCTTATTAAACTGACGTGCGAGTAAGAAGAAGCCTTGGCATCAGATACAGAATTGAGAGGACAGACCTTTTAAGGTCTGTCTTGTTTAAAAGTTCAGCAAGGAACATTGTTACGGCGTTTAGTGCTGATGTCTGTGTCTACTAATGACTTCTTAAATAGAACCTGTGGGTTATCTCGAGTATCCATTCAAACCATGCTTTTTCCTATACTAACCGTGAGCTTGGAAACAGTCTCGAAAAAGTCTTGAATTTTGCATCCAAAAATCGGTCAAACCTGGTCTCACGCTTAGTAACCTCGAGCGTGCCCAGTAAACTAATAGTGCACGCTGAGCCTTCTACCAATTGTTAATTGGCTGCGTTGTCACCATGTCACTGCCCTTTTAATTCTTTGTGCATTTTTTTATTGTTTTAGCACGGCATTGATTCTGACTGTCCAGTTTGCTACTCGCATTGTGACATTGCTGGTTCATGTGGTGATTTCCCGAAAGTTCCCACAGGAGCTCCAGTAGTTGCCATGGCGGCATACTTCCTCAAAGACCATTGTTGATTAGAAAGCAAGAAACGAGTGCATGTCTCTATTTGAAATGATCTCTAGAGTTGCTTTAAGCATCTCCGCGCTTTGTAATCGTGTAACGAGTCCATTTTTTAGGTTTAACGAGTTTAGCTTTTCGTGTTTTGCCCTCTTGTCCACAACGCATATGATAAGCTGAATTATGCTCGCATTTTGATTGGTTCTACATATCCGGTTTAATAATAATGACTTCAAACCAAATACAGAATTAGTGAAGGATTAAAGTAGTGACAAAGTATCCGTTTATTTTGATTTACTGAACTGGATTTTGAGGAGGAAGGTGTTACAGGTTGCTTGAAAAAAAAAATCGCTTTCCTCGCCAGAAAAGATAATAGTATAGTAGTATCTTTTCATTTGCAAACAAGAGCTTGTTGTGTGAGGAGTATGTTAGGTAGCTCAATAAAAAGTCAAAGAGAAATGAATAACGGCCTCTTGTTTACTTGTTTATTACAAATACGGTGTAGTCTACAATCATGAGAACTTCAAACAAATAAAGGTATTTGAAATGCATGGTATTTTTCCATTATACGTTCCACGTTATGATCTTCTATCCAAGCCCCCACCATCTATTAAAAAAGAGGACAAAAAATCCGCGATTTAAAATGTTTGTCACTCGTGCCAGGCCCAAGGCTGTGCACGAGTCTAAATCTGCGCTTCGGTCACATTCTGACGCCAGAAATGTTGGTTCCGGCCCTTTGCGCGAGCGCTAACGACAAATTTCCAGGTGTTTCGGCAATCTCTTCTCTTGTGCGCAGACCTAAGGTCAGTGGTTAGGTAACGAGAATGGTGTTTCCCGCCTAGCAGGGGACTTGTGAACAAGCTGAAACGCGAGTCACTGAAAGACAGACGAGTAACGGTCTTTGTGTGGAAAAGGATTCTTAGAAGATAACCGTCCAAAACTTCATTCGATGGTCTTGACGCGCTCGCGTTTGAATTGAAAGATAAGATAATTTGTTTCATGTTTTTATTTCCTAACTTGGCTGAAAGATACCGCGGTTTAGAGACTTCGATTTTGATCGAAAACGATGCCCTCTCGCACAACAAAAGAGTGATGAATGTAAATAATTGTTGCTTGACGAAAGCAAGAGCTTTCTTTGTGTTTTCTTTTTCTCACAGAGGGCCCAAACTATGCAATGTGTCAATGAAACTGTTGATAATTTCTATAGTAAATATATATTTGTGCGTAAATTACCTTGTCTTGTCTTGTCATCCTTTTGCCTCAGAAGCGGTATTCTGAAGGATTTTGAAATCGCCGTAGACTCACACACTGTAATTGCGTTCGAGCGAAGCGAGACGCTTACTAATCGAGTAGATTTTGAGATTTCTTCGTGGGGCTGACAACTCGCCTCGATTTGATGCGGGGGCTTCGAGCCCACACGGTGTGACGTAATGAACAAAATATTGCAGGCTCAGAACATGTGCTCGATTTGTTCACGTTGACCTGCGACCTAGTTTTGGAGCATTTCTTTCGAGTTTTTCTTCCTGAGGTAAGTGAAATTGTGTTTATTTATTCGATATTTAGCTAACAAATATGACTGATGCTATTTGCCAAAACATCGGAAAGCTGTGTAGTGCTGTTTTTATCTAGCAAACAGACGTTGCAGTTCGACCTTGGTTCGTTAGTAGTATCGAGGTGTGATTTATCCACGCTGTTATTTTTCAGTTCAACTTTGCGCTGCTTTCGGAGTTGTGACATTTTACCAATATGTTGCCTTCGGTCACCGGAAATTGATCAGTAAGGTGATTGCAGAGTATTTTAAGTTCCGCAGCTATGGAGTTGAAAAACTTGACTTATTGACGGTGGTCAGCCACCACAATTGGCATACACAAATCCAAGTTTATTAATATACAGCTGGGTGGCCTTCGGGTCTAACGCGGACCATATGTCTATAGTAGGTGGTCGAGTAATACATCTAAGCAGTTTTATTGTTGGGCGGCCATTGGGCAAAATGACCACAATGAGTGGTCACTTACAAGCGGAGACAAGTTGTACTGCTGAATGTAGCGTTTCTACTTTCCATGACGTGCGTTTCAGTACAGTGTGACAACTGTTGCATCATTATTTGCACAAAGTCAAGAAGACACTTCACAGCAAGCGTCTGATATATTTGAATGCAAGATATACAACATTCAGAGTGATATTTATGCTAGATCACAAATTTGAAACAATAGCATGAAAGCAGGGCATGTTATTGGAGGTATATATTTGTGTAATATTGATGATACAAAACAGTACACCGTGCACTGAAAATTGCGAAAAATAAATTGGCATCAATAGGTCTATTGCCATTTGAATGTGGCAGTTCAACTGGTGACTGCCTTTTTGCACCCATGGGGCATGGCCTTTATAATAATGCTAACCGGCATTTTCAGATTCGCTCTGCTGGGATCGCTCACATAATAAATAATTCTGCATTATATATTGAAAGTGTCAGGAATGAGTCCTGGGAACATTACGTCCAGGAAATGTGCAAACAAGGCACATGGTGTGATAACAGCATCATGCATGCAGTATCAAATACACTTGCGGGAGGAAAAAGTGAGGGAATCGAGCTGGAATAATTAAGTTGTGGGTTTATATTGGTTTACTAAAAGTCACCCTATGTTTATGGAGGTGGTTCCCTCGAACGTCTACACCCCAATCCCCGAAACGGACGAAAATTCTATGGAAAACTTTAATTGTTAAATTGACGACTGTCGGTGTAGGTATGTAATTCACCTTTCGCTTTAATATTTGATCCCCTCGCGGAACACTTGCTTGGCTGGAGTCCCGGGGTGAGCGGGCGGTGGGTACTTGGGTTAATCTTTGCTGGGTATGTGCCGCTGCCCTCTCAGAGCCCCTACCCCGGTATAGTCTAATTTGTGGCCAGTTACAGACCCCATCTTTGTCGCTTTTGGGAAAATGTAATTTTCGCGATCCCAACTTCGTCACTTCCTATTTATGCTTCTATTTACGCTCGCTAATGCAAAAGAATATCCACGTTGTATTATCTTCGATGGACGATAACAGTCCACTAGAAAAATAGACGCCGTAGCACGGATGTTTCGGTGTACTTTGTTCTGGACGCGTGGTTTTGTGCTATTGTGTAACTGGTTAATATTTAAGATGTGGTTTCAAGAAGGGAATGTAATGCGAGCTGATTGTTGAATTTAATAAACAACAACTTTCGGAACTTTTTAACCAAGGTCATTTTGAATCCCTACTTGCTAGAAGTTTCTTATCTCAAAAATCCGAAAAGGTGCGACCCCGTTCTAGTTACTCTATTGAAAATGAAACCCCATCATAGTCAAGCCAGTTGTGAAAATGCGACCCTATCCAGCCGCACATCCCCAATAGCCTCTTATAAAGAAGTCTCTCCCCACCCCTCCGGGGCTGGGATGCGCCCTGGGTGTACCGGTACCAGTGTTCTGATGCTCCGGTGGCGACGTTGGGAACCGAGTGAAGGGAAGAAGGTGCTTGGACGGTTGCTAAGGAAACCGAATTCGAGCACACTGACATCCCCCTTGGCGACCTGTTACACTAGCCGACGTTCAGTGGAGGGGGAAAGGGAAAAAAGAGGGTACAATAAGGGACGAAGGAAGGGGAGGGAAGGAGGTAACGCTGAAACTGAATACGCTGCTCGCTGGAACACACACGAAGCTTGGAACGCACGGAATGAGAGGAAAGCAAGGGTAGACCGCCCGGCGGCGAGTTCCAGTGTGCCGGGATAGCTTAATCGCGAGGAGACTGGGCGCTCGCTAAACAAATATTAGTTGACTTCTGTCAATGAACATTGACTTCAATTCCCGAAACCCTCGTTTCAAGTTACTTCCGCCCTCGAGTTCCTTGTGGACAGCCTTTATCCTAAGATTTTCAGCCTAGACAATGGATATCTGCTATATGTTACACTGCTGGTTGATGATTGTATATTACATAGCGTTGATTTTCTACCATGGGTGTGACGTGTACTTCGATTGGCAAACGTACTATGCGTTATACGCAGGCCAACGAGCTTCTGCAACCGAGTTGGTTTTTTGCTTCAGTTGCACTTTTGGTTCCTTGATGCTCCTTCCCATGGCCGTGGTGTACTTGTATTACATCTGGCATCACTGGTGTTGCATTCGAAGTCCGCGCTACAAGTCAGTTCAGCTTGAAGACGGCATTTGTGCAATCTGTGGTAAAAAGTGGCGAAGTGCTAACAAGTGCGATCGCAGATTTGTCATGATTGAATTATTGTTCTCCCTTTTGGAATTATTCTTCAAGGAAGACATTCAAAGCGGCTTATTGTTTTCATGGTACAACTCTCCATCTAGTTTGGCAAGACCCGGTCTGTTTTTCATACTGTGCAGTATTGCTGCTCACGTAAAGCAGATGGTGTGTTTCGTGATGCAAGCAAAGGAATCCGTTGAAGGAGAGTTGAAAGGAAAGTTTGCCAAGCTTCAGTTTACCTTCGCTGTAATTGGATCTCTTTTCTCGTTTGTATTCATAATCCTTGTCGGGTGGTCTCTGCGCATTTTTTTGCTTTTGTCCACTTCGAACACGTAGATGCTTTGATAGAAACCTCTTCATAAGCACGTAGACCAGAGAAACTTTAGTGGATAACTATTATAATACTTTCATTACATGAACTGAAAATATTGTACATAATGCTGTAGTGAAAGGACCATGATGTGATTCCGTGATTACCAATAGACTAAGGAATTTCAGTTGCTATTGACAGTTTGATAGTTTTTGAAACAATGATATATACACCTTTTGTGTAACTGTGAACTGCTGTTTTATACTACCAGAGGCTTTTCATCCTGCGCTTTTTCTGGTTACACTCGGAATCCTCTACCTGCTCTCGTGAAAAGCCTGATAGGTGCTCATTTTGTTGCGGTTTCATACTGTCGGCCACCAGCGAAGGCCGGTGAGGAACCCTTCACAACCTTGACCACGTAAACAGCTGTTGTAAAATTTTCTTCGGCGCTCCAATGGGCTACATAGGAAAAAAACAATGGCCACCGTAAATAATTTGGGGCTTTGACATTCTACGAGGCCTCCTGCTCCGTATTTACTGCGAATCGATCTCAGTTAAGTGTGTGATAGTGTACAATCACAAGTTGCTACCATTGTATTCTTGAGCATGTATAACCTCCATGGGAATATATTGTAATCTGTAGTTACGTTAAGTACTTAACATTGTTATTTAATTATCTTAGACGCTTTTGCAATACTGTAATATACCGCTATAGTTAGGCAAGTAAAGCTTGCTGTTGTTGTTGATATTTAAAAATTAGACTACTGGTTTTTATTTTCTATGATTCTAAAGTGCACACTGAGCCTTTTGTCATTTCTTACTTGGCTGCCTTTTCACCGTGTTAATGCCCTTATAATTCTTTGTGCACTTTTTAACATTGTTTTAGCATGGTATTGATGCTAATTCTGGGCCGAGTTGTTCGAAGCAGGGTTAGTGCTAACCCCGGGTTAAGTCCAATTGAAACGTTTAGGTTGTCACGGGTTAGCACTAACCCTGCTTTGAACAACTCAGCCCAGATTTTCATATTGATTGGTTCTTCAGCTAAAACCATTAAAAGACAGATGCACAGATGATGTCATTCATTATCATTTATGCTTCATGTACACTGAACGAACTGTAACTGATGAAGTTCCATTGCCTTGGCTGAGCTTTGTTTGCTGGGGAACCATGAACAGATGTCAAGTTTGCCAACTTTTGGTCACAAGAGTGGCACTTTATTGAATGAACTTCAATCCAATAACATACAACCCAGTAAACCCTGAGCTATTACCCGCAGCGTAGGTGAGGGCAAAACTGTCTTAACGAAAACCATAAGGAAGTACTGACTGCTAACATCACTACCTAGGGAGGGCGGGAAACAGGAGGGAAATCAAACTTTCCTGGCTTCAAACTGGAAAAGAAGAGGCCCGTGATCTGGCCTGCGCAAGTCTAAATATATTTCTTTCAAGTCCTGTATGTAATAAGATCTACAATGTTAGATCAGGCTCCCTTCCAAGCCAACCAAAACTCGCCGCCCGCCCAGAAAAAAGGACGAAAATTCGATATAAAAAAACGTAAATTGCTAACTAGAGAGCTGTGGATGTAGATGTGTGCTTCAGCTTTCTATTTTTCTCAACCTCGTTTCAAGTTACTTCAGGGTAAGGCTGTAACACAATCTGCCGTTGAGTTCAGTCCATGTGGATGGCCTTTGTTTTTTCATTTTGTTGACGATGTACATCTACATAGGTGTTATATCAATTCACCCGCCGGGAGGTCAGTATTGCGAAACACTGTGCCCGAGGTCGTGGATACCGGCCGAGGCCCACAGGCCCCGAGGGCGGTACACAAGACAGGGGGCACAGTTTTTCCCAATACGGACCGACCAAGGCTGGAGAATATCATTTTTATTTTTTTCTAAAACACAACAAAAGGCGTGCGAAGACCCCAACATTTTAGGGATGTAAGCATGCAAACGATTCCGCGCATCGTGAGCGGGCCGGATGAGAAAATTCCGCCCGCTCCCGGTGTTCAGACGATTGAACAGTAACTAATAATTAATCTCTACTATATTAAATCTCACTTGTTTATAAACTTCTAAGGAAAAACGAAACGAAAGCTACCTCAATAATCCTGATACATACTTGTTACCGACGAACTCATACGAAGCGATCGAAATAAAACTGAACCAAACTTGAATAATCATTAGCCCCTTTATAGCGAAAGATATAAAACGTATTAATGACATTAATGAGCTATTGTTCTATGTCTGATGCCATTTAATCCACGTAACTAAAATCGTCAACAAGCATATTGTATTCATATTGGTTCCGGGTGCTGATCAAATTCATCAAAATCAAGCTGAGCGTGGTTTTACAAACCACTGACACACAACAATCGGATTTCCTTTTCAGTCATGAAGGAGTGTAGTGACATAAGTAAGGATGTGGGGGGAAGTTTCCTCCTTGGGGAAAGTTTCAGACTCTAAGTGGTGTTAAGTGGCTGTAAGTAAAACTGAACTGTTCAAGTCCAGATTTTACATTGATCAATATTAACGTTTCGTACATGATATCAAAACTTACTGCAGTGCTGACAAAGGAAGCCCAGCCGTTACCCGGAAACGCGCTCTGTTACATTTGTACCGATCACACTGTGTCATGATAAATATTTATCTTTAAACAATTATATACTACTACTGAGAATGTTGGAATCATTGTTACAATATGATGGGAGGGCTTTGACATTTTCAGATTTGCCAGCTCGTGGGCAAGTATTATATAGAAGTAATGGTTTCCTATCATATACGCGGAAATGTTCTAGTCCAAGAACTTGTAGGTGGTCCAGTACCGGTCCTTTTTTATTAAAAGACATCCTCTCTTTTGACGTTTGAAGTCATTTAGTACTTGTGCAATGCGCTGAACAAGTAGATGGCGGTGAGAACCAAACACACTACTGAGCCTGAAAATCCCAAGACACAAGCCAAAAGCTTATCGTTCGAGTGGGAGCAACATCGCTCTTCGCCTGCACCCCATCCACAAAGCTTTGTGAAGAAACATACGACCAGCTTCAAGTGCGCCACAATGCTGCAGAATGAAAAGCCGATCGATTGCCAGCTGGGTTTGCTGGTGACCAAAGACTGTGACTTGTAGATCCAGAAGAGTAGTCCACTTTGAATGTCATCCTTGAAAAGAAGTTCCAGAACCGACACGCACAATTCAAGTTGGACAAATTTACGGTTGCATTTTTTGTCACAATGGTGATCACGAAACAGTGACAGGACTCCATCTGCGTACCGAACGGAAGTGTAGCTTGCATTATAAAGGCAATACCAGTGATACTTAATGTAGTATATGTATGTCACAAGCATGATTAAGCTGAAGATCGTTCCTGTGACACAACTCGCCAAAAAGAAGCCCTCAAAAGTCTTGTAATTTATTCTTGTAGGAAAGTCGAAAGTCGTGTTATTTACACTTGTAGGAAGTGACGCCCCCGAAAATGTCTTGTCCCGGTCCAGCACATGGAAATTAAACCAGTCCAGACCAAAGTCGAAAAGGTGATAAACTATCAAAATGATGTAATAGCAGATCTTCACCTTACAGCAAGCGAAATACATGATCAAACGATAAAAGAGTGCTATAGTAGTGATAAAGCTGGAGTAATGCCGGAAGTGTCGTGAAAGCGAGGCTTAAAAGATGAAAATGAAAGTGAAAATGAGAGAAACAAACAAACAGAAGACCACAAAAGAGTCAATCATTTTCACTTTCAATTAAACAAAACCTACAAAATAATACTTTTCTTGGCGCTAGCGATGGGTGGTATTTAGTACACATATAAATAATAGAGATAACCGCGATATTATTCTCAGAAATGTTTTTACTAAGACTTGCAACAATATTTTTACAGTTCAATCATGCATTTGGCTTTTGAATTGAAATTGACGTTTTAATTGCTTGTACAGAAAGAAAATTCCGTTTTTGTCTCCCGGGACTTTCCCTGCTCTTAACCGCAGGGTGTTTTTTGTTTGTTTTGTTTTTGTTTTTGCACGTACAATAAAAGACCCCACTGAGGGGGGTTTGCACTTTTCCAACCAATTAAATGTCAAATGCTCGACAAATGATTAAATGTCAAATGCTCGACAATGATCATTTGTGCTGGTACAGTCTGCCGTTGTTTACCAATTACTCCTGTACAATCCCAACTATTCACGAAAACGTACCAGTTAAATGAATATATTTGTTTGCCATTTCCTTCTATACTCCTCCCCCTTCGATTGCCCCGTGCTAGCTATTACATTACCGCCGGCTTATATGCAACTACAGATGCAAACATGTCTAATAGTCGTAAAACAAAAATTTGTGTTTACCGCCTCTTGATTGTCTATCACGTATTCGACTGTGTTATGGATTGGTACAATTACAACAAGCCATTCGCCAGTGAGACGTATCCTGGCGTTACGATTTCATCAAATCACACCGGCATCAAGTTCTTCTTTCGAACCAGTTGTTATCTGAGTGGTGGCACTGTCTGCAGCTTTTTTATGGTTTTCGTGTACGGAGTCTGGTTTCACTGGAGCTGCACTGTACCTGTTGCCGAATGCCAGTCTCTTCAACGGGGAAGCAGTGATTCGGACTCCGCGGAGTCCGAATCACTGCAGTAGTACATGGTATTTGGTTTAAGCTTTAGCGAAGTAGCGTGCTTATAGTATCGCCGAGTTATGATGCGCACGTTAAGTTGGGAGAGCACGAGAGAAGTGTATATGCAATCAATCAATCAATCGATCGATCAACCAGTCAATCGTTTATTTACCCACATAACGTCCTAAGAGTTAAAACAAGCGCATAACACTATATACGCACAGCTTGATGCCAGGTCCGATTGTTTTATAACATTGCCGATGCACTTTCTGGGAAGAAAGAGAAAGGTCAGCGCACTATAGTTTGCTCGCGTCACTAGCGTGCTCAAAATTAGGTTGCAACAATTTAGAAAGTCCAGTCGGCGCTGAGATCGTATACAAATGTACGAATGGCCTTCCACTCGGTTACTTGTCTTCAAAATTCATTCAACGAAATGACAGGGCCGTAGCCAGAAAATAATTATGACTGAGGCAATGTCCATTGTTAAATTCTCTTTCTAGTTATTTAGGTGTTCATTTATGACTTTATTTAACAGAACACTTTGATCACGGATTTAAAAAAAAAAATGACTGAGGCGAGTGCCTCGGTTTGCCTCACACTGCCTACGGCCCTGAATGAGGTAATTACTTCCTGCAATAAGGTTGTTGTTCCCTTGCCACGTACTAACTATTATAAAAGTAGCATTAGTTATAGTGGCGCGGTTCTCTGGAACAGTCAGCTGAACAGTCCGCCTTATGTTAGGCAAGAAACGTCTCTGGCTGTTTTCCTGACCCTCCCCTTCATGAAGCACATTTTTTTGCCGACCATACACCTTTACCTAATCAAAGATCGCCTTCCTGTCATTAAAGAAAACGTAATCAATTAACTGGCCGCCTCTTCCCGGCATAAAAATCATGTAAAGCCTGTAGTAGTTGTAGAAAAGAGTAGCTGTACTTTTCCGGATATCTTGCATAGAACGTCATGTGCGTGACGGTGACAACTGAGGCATAAATGTTAAAAATGTTGACCTCAGCTAATAAGGAGTTTTTTTTTTTTTTTTGGAGTGGGAGGGGGATCTGGGGCATTACTCCTCCACGGGGAAAGTTTGTGGTACGGTATAATTCAACCACCAGGAAAGGTACACCCAAAACTCTGCTAAACCCACCGATATATTTACGATTGACAGTTAATCTACAAATCTCTGTTCTTCCTTGTGGAGGAACGACCGCTGAAGTATATACAGAGTACAATACACTCTAATAATCGTCTCAGTAAAGCCTCAAGTTTCCACTGACTCAAACTCACAGTTCACTTCAGAGTTCCTCAGAAGCCACAGTAGTAGTTTCCCTAGCTCCTTCGAAAAATATGGCTTCTCCAAGTATTATAGCTGAAGTGCTATGGCTTCTTCACAGTTGGTCTTTACCGACAACAACAACAACTCACGCCGACCGCTAACTGGTCGAGAACTCTGATATAGACTTACAAAATACTATGGAGAATTCTGGAACTTATACCAAACTATTTTAACACGATTACAAAATAATAAGGTCATCAGAATACTTGGCCTATTAGTTCGTTAATGCTTATGTATAATTCATTATTTCTAGGAAAGCCAGGCGTCTCCCGAAAAAGCGCTCTGTTACATTAATTAGTACCTACGTACCACACTGTGTCATGAAAAGTATTCATCTTTAAACAAACATAATACATACTAATACTGAAATATGTTCCAATCACTGTTACAATAATTTGACTTTTTCACATTTGTCTGCCCGCGGGTAAGTACTTCAGCTTTCGTATCATATACGCGGAAATGTTCTAGTGTAATCACCTCATGCAAGCGTTTTTCGTGAATAAAAGCCTTCCCGTGTTTTGACGTTTAAAGTCTTTTAGCGTTCACATAATCAGACCGCGTTCAGTGCAGTACGCGAACGTAAGACCCAGCAAACACACTACTGAGCCCCAAACTCCCAAGACACAAGCGATAATCTTGGCACACGAGTCGCCATCACAGGGCTCTTCGCCCGCACCCCATCCACAAAGCTTTGTGACGAAACATATGGCCAGCTTGAAGTGCGCCACATTGCTGCAGATTGAAAAGCCGATCGATACCCAGCTGGGTTTGCTTGTGACGACAAATTCCGACTGGTGGATCCAAAACAGTGCTAGTAGCACACTTTGAATATCATCCTTGGCAAGAAGTTCCAGAACCGAAACCCACAATTCACGTGTGACAAATGTACTGTCGCATTTTTTGTAGCCTGCATGATCAATGCAATCCCAGTGATACTTAATGTAGTATCCGTATGTCGCAAACATGATTAAGCTGAATATCGTTCCTGTCGCACAACTCAGCCCAAAGAGCAACCCGACCGTCGTATAAGTCGTACCTGTCGGGAGTGAGGCCCCTGAAAATGTCTTGTCCCGGTACAGCACATAGCAATTGTACCAATCCAGACCAACGTCGAAACCGTGATAGGCCATCAGAATGATGTAATAGCAAATCTTCGCGAAACACCAAAACGCATTCATGGTCAAAGTGTAGGGTGCTGTGCTGAATAGTTATGAAGCTAGGGCAATGACCGGAAGTATTATGAAAGCGAGGCTTAAAAGATGAAAATGAAAATAGAAGAAACAAACAAACGAACAGTTTCACTTTCAATTAAGACTTACAAAAAATACTCTTCTCGCGTTAGCGATCCCTGGTATTTAGTACACATATGTAAATAATACTGATAACCGAGGTATTATTCACAGCAATGTTTTTACACTTGCAATGAGTTGTTATAGTTCAATCAACTGGCCTCTGAATTGAATTGAAGCGGTTTAATTTGATTGGTTCAGTACAGAAAGAAAATTCCGTTTTTGTTTTGCCCTCGGGACTAGACATTTCCAGACTTCCCTACTCTGAACCGCAGAGGGTTCTACTCCTATACAATCAAAATTGTTCATGAAAACCTAAGTATATATTTGTCCGCCATTTCCCAGTACATTGTACTCTCCCACCCCACCCCACCCCCAGTTCGATTGCCCCTTATTAGCTATTACCGGCCCTCATTACAGATTGAAGTATGTTTGACAGTCGCAAGGTGAAACGTTGGTTTTACAGCCTTTTGATTCTCTATCAGGTATTCGATTGTTGTATGGACTGGTACAACTACAACGTGCTATTCGCCAAGGAGATAAATCCTGGGGTCACGATTTCATCAAGCCACCCTCGCATCAAGTCTATCTTTTTATTGAGTTGTAAAAGCGGGACTTTATGCAGCGTTCTCTTGTGTCTCGTGTACGGATACTACATTTCGTTTCCCCGGAGTTGCACACGTGATGCAGAATACCAGTTACTTAAACAGCAAAGCAGTGACTTGGACTCGGAGGCCGACGTAGCTATAAAATCTGAGACGACATGCAATCGTACGCGTCATTGTGCGTATTTCCAATTGTTTATTTCGGTCGTGGAACTCCTTCTTAAGGAAGATATTCAGAGCGGCATAGTGTTTTGGGTGCTCAGGTTGAAGCATATTTCGCCAAGATGGTATTTCATAGCGTTCATGGTTTGCAGCGTTGTCGCAGACTTCAAACTATTTGTTTGTTTCTTTTCCAATTTATGTGGATGCGGCGAAGGCGAGAAGGGATGTTGCCAAACAGGCCTTAGCAACGGCTGTACACGTACCAAGTTTGTCAAGTTTATCATCTGTTTTATTGGATCATTGCTTTCATTAATCCTTATGCTCTTTACTCTTTACCTTTTTGTGTCTGGTGAAAGCTATGTGATGAAGAGTCAGTTGACCACGGCAACAAAAGCTAATAACAGCGCCGACAGCAGTCTTTTAATGTAAAAGTTGTTGTCTAAGGTTGACAAATGCGAGTTTGAGCCTCTAAGATCGTGTCTTGACTTGTGGAAAACCGTCTGCAGACTCGAGCTCTAAGGTGGAAATTGTAATTTTTCAATCCTGTACACTGTTACACTCCGAATGTTAACTGAAAACGGAGAGTTTTGTTTGTATATCTTGGCAACAATAGTACATGCATGATAATTGGTTTAATTTGCTTTAGCGAAGTAGCGTGCCAACATATATCGCCGAGTTATGATGCCCTCGGGAACTTGGAAGAGGACCAGGGAAGCGTGTATGGAAAGAGTTGCTTGAGGTGTGTAGCGGCCTCGGTGCGCCGCTCTGTTTGTTTAGTTTGTCACGCAAAATTCGTTACTTTTAAGTCAATTTCTCACGCTTAGGCCTTTGAGTCTCTTTCTTGGTTTTGACCATGCGGTCCGCTGTGTGGTACCCTGAAAGGCGTAAGTTTTTGTTTTCTTTATTTTTCTCTATTTTGTCTCTCTCTTTTCTCTGATATGTAACACCTTTTACATTTTAGTTTGGCAGCAAGTTAATGAAGCAAGCTATTGATTAAACTCAGTGTTGTTCAAGCCAAATGAGAAGGGTTTTTTTTTTATTTTAGCGGGCCGGTGCAAGATGCATAACACGATATACGCACACCTTGATGCAAGAGCCAATTGTTTCATAACATTACCGGCGCATTTTCTGCGAAAGCCTGGTTTCCATAAAGTGGTCACCGTTCTGTCGTCTCTGTCTTCTCCGTCGTGTGAACTCCCCCCCCCCCCCCCAGCGAAAAACGACGACCCTTGCGTTTCTTTACCTCCAAATGGTCGTGTCTGTCGCTTCTGCAAGGGACTCGTTCTACCAACACAACTTTGCGCGCCCAAGCTAACTCGACATGGCGGCAATCAACCAAAGATGAAGTCTTTAGCATTAGTGTTTTATAACGTGCTGTTTTGCGAAGGAGAAGCGCAGCAGAAGAATGCCGGAAGCATAGCCTGGGTTACAGGAATGTTGCTCTCTGCTTTTAGGCGGTCGGTTGGCCCAGCAGTTTCTCTGGCTTGTCTCTTCCAGTGGTAAGTGGAGGAGGATTTGTTGTATAGGCACTCGTAGCGTTGAACCTCCTTCATGAAAGAAGCGGTCAAAGGTTCTCGTCGTGCCGCCATACTGAAAACAAATTGATAACGAAATGCATTCTAGGATATTTTCTGTCGTATGCGGCGGTTTCCATTTGTCGCATCACTATCGTTTCCGGTCGTCACTGTCGCACAGATAGAACTCTACTCTGCTATCGGGACGACCGGGTCGCTTCTGTCGTACGGGTCGTCTTGGATTGTCGCGAAAGTGTTTCCACGTAGTCGTCCTGGAAACCAGGCGGAAGAAAGAGAAAAGGTCAGTGGAGTTTGCTTGCGTCATGAGCGTGCTCAAAATTAGGCTGGAACAATTTAGAAAGTCGGCACTGAGATGGTCTACAAATGTATGAATGGCCTTGCACCCGGTTATTTGTCCTCAAAATTCACTCAACGAAGTTATAGGGAAGGGAGTAGCGCTAGCTGAAACGTTCATGAACACCCTTACTGAGTTTGGAATTGACATCCATAAAATAGGAGCACAAGAAGTACACAGGGGAGTACAGGCCGTCATACGGCAACAGGTACCGCAGGCAGTGTACTACCATTGTATGGCGCACTCCCTTAATCTTGCCATTGGTCATGCTTGTGGGGAGCCCGGCCTTGGTACGCAATATGGTAAGCACTGTACAAACCATCGCGTTTGCGTTTGACTATTCAGCAAAGCGACTGCTGGCCTTTTAGCTAGCAGTCTCCTGATCAGAACGCCCAGGCCCGAGAAGAAATGGACTCGGATAGGCGTGCAAAGCTACGAACTCTGTGCGAGACAAGATGGGCGAGTAGGGCTGGTGCTTTATACACCTTCCGTGCAGCATTCCCAGTCGTAGTTCAGGCGCTCGAGATCTTGTCCCAGGATGGCGATGGAACGGCAATGGGCTACTTATGCTCTATCAAGCAGTTTGATTTTCTCATTGCGCTATGCGCAGCTGAGCACGTCCTTTCCAACACAGTTGCTTTCTCAACTATGTTGCAAAGAAATAGCGTAGATCTCATCGAGGCAGCCCAAGAAGCTAGAGTCGTTATAAATATTATGAAAGCTGAGAGAGGGGATCCGTCGGTTTGGAAGGAAGTGTATGAGCGAGGGAAACAGATTGCACCTGAGTTTGCCAATAGGCCATGCATGCCACGAACAACCGGAAGGCAACAACACAGGGTGAATGTCCCAGCCACAAACGCAGAGTCTTACTGGCAAAGAGCTGCGTACCTCCCTCTTATTGATCATCTCATTCAAGAAATGAACGACAGGCTCTTATCACGAGAGGATCGCTTCCTAGCCCAGTATCTTCTCCCAACAAAAGTGCAGGGAGTAGGCAACGACGTCCAAGCTAAGATGTATGAGGCGTACTCAAGCGATCTGACCGACAAGAGAGAGTACGAGAACGAGATGTTGCGGTGAAAACAAAGTGGCTGCATTCAACTGGAGAAGGACCAACAACTCTGGCTGACACTCTCGACTGCATAAATCCAACTCTTTATCAAAACGTTAACACCATCCTTACGATCCTTCTCACGATGCCTGGGTCGACTGCAACTCCTGAGCGCAGTTTTAGCCCGATGCGTAGAGTCAAAACGTATCTAAGGGCAAACATGAGGAGGCGTACAAGGACATAGCCATTGACGGGGAGGCCGTGGCTCGTTTAGTTTTTGGCAAGAGGAATAGGATGCTAAACTTTGGATTCCATAAAGCTTAACTTGAGATAGTTAGCTCTGCATTCAGTCCAGTAGTCCTGGGTTGTATAGTACAATTAGTTATAGCTTCAAATCAGATTTCTTTTAGTTGCCAAGAATTCATTAATAAAGTGCTTTATCTTATATATAAGCCACCTTGAGCTGTAATAAAGCATGAACTGAACAAATCATAGGCCTACTTGACTTCCCCTACCTTTCCCGGCCGCACTACACTTACGTGGTGTGGAACATGCTTACAAGCCAAAAATGGCCTGCTACGCCCCTGGCTTTGGTTTTGCCGTCACGTTTGTAGTGGAAGCAGCGCTAGCTGCAGGCGTTTAATGTTAGGTCGATTAAAAAAAAAAAGACGACTTTCTTCTAAGGTCACAATAGCTCGGTTTTGTCGCTGACAAACATTAAAGACTTGCTTGGGACCAATAGCCAAAAGCAACTAAGCTCGGAGTATACCGAGGAAACTGTTTATAGTTTAGTATACTTTCTTTCAAGTGAGTTACCTCAGAAATGTGTTCAACTTGTTGGAATAGTAGTATTCAGTATACAGCGATATATATCAGTGGTTACACAGGTTATGGAGCTTTTCTTAGAAATCATGAATTATGCATGAGCAATTAGAGTTCGTTCCACTTTGCCAGCGGATGGAACACGGACCCGGCTCCGAAATTCTGAAAAAAATACTTGTGCTTTGATTCCAGAGCGACTCCAACAGCAACACACTGGATTTCACACTTTCAACCCTCACAATTTGAACAGCCCGCTGCTAACTGAAAATTTATCGGCGTCACACAATCTAGTTAACTCTGGAGCTCTCTGTTTCTCGCTTCACAACAGAGGAGAGCGCAGGGAATGAGATAGCATCACGACTGAAAAAAAAAATTGTACATTGCGCTTTTTACTTAAGGCCGCGCACGAGTCTATCAAATTTGCGCTTCGGTCGTGTTCGAAACGTCTGTCACTGAAAAACGGAATACCGAGAATTTTTGTGTGAAAAAGGATTCTTAGGGCCTGATTACATGAGCCGGGCTGGCCCGGTCAGCTGGGCTGGTCGGGCTTGCCGGGATGAGTTTCAGCCCGGTATTACATGAGGTGAGCCAGCCAGGCTTGGGTTAAATTTAGAATATGTCGCGTGAAAAAAGATAACAAGAAGGAGAAGAAGTGGAGAGAGGTTTGTCTCGCTAAATTGTTATTAAAATTCACCATTCTACAATTAAAAGAAGCCTTAAGGCTTGCTATCTCATATATCTTTAATTTAAACATAAAAAACGACTATTCCGTGGGCCATTTTGCTCTGAAGTGGAGTAATGTGGTTAGAAATCGCTGGCCCGGCTAACCGGGCTGTCCCGGTGAACGCGATTACATGGGAAAATCTCAGCCCGGTTAGCCGGGATCCCGGCACCGCGATACCGGGATCTCGGCTAAACGGGCTGGCCCGGTTGTCATTTAATCGCGAAGTTGATTTTTGTTGCGTTTAACAAACGTGTCGAGATCCCGGCAAACTGACACCAGCCCGGCTCATGTAATCAGGCCCTTACAAAGTAACCTCCAGATCTTAATTTGACAGTCTTGTCTTCTGAGGTATATATTTTTCAAGTTCAAGACATTTGGTGAAAGTTCTTTTTTCATCGACAGGCCCAGACTATAAAAGGTCAATAACATGGGCTACGCAGATGGTTCTTGTCACGATGATGATTTGATTTGTGTCCCTTTGATTTGTTATCTCGATTAGGTGAAATAACATCAAAGGGGTTTTTTCCAAGCGGAAGTTTTGCAGTGTTGCACGTCACAGTTGCAGAGTGTTTAGTCAATATTTGTCGCTGTAAAAAAGTTTTTTTCCCACCGAAACTGAAAAGGCTTTTGCAACCAATTCTTAACTCAAAACATTCGTAATCCTCATTGGAATTCGCTCAAATGGTTTGTGTACTTTTCAAATACCCTTTATTTTTAATGAAACGAAATGTCAGAGCTGTCTGTTAGCAAACGTCCTTAACTCGTATTTAAGGGATATTAACGGTGTCATGTCCAATACGGCTCAAACCACTTACAAACGCATGTGCTGTTCGCACGTACACCCACACGCAAAGATAACGAGGAGCATATATTTCTCAACAGTGGATGAGTAATAAAGTGTGAATTCGCGGAAATTCATTACCACGTAACCTATGAAGACACTTAAAGAGTGTTCCAGGTCCAAAACAAACAAACAAATAAATAAATAAGAACACCCACTTTCCTTTCAGCCTCGCCCTCGAAATTAGACTTCCTTATTTTGCCAGATATATTATGCTTGCAACAGGTTCGAGGTCTTTGATCAAAGTTTTAGTTTCACGAATAAACTCAACTATTAAACTTTGCTGAGAAAGGTAAGGCAAGTAACTCAGTGCAAAAAAAAAACAACAAAAAAAAAAAAAACAGAACAGAGCACAGTACTGGAAATATAAACAAACACGAGCGCTCAGTGAATATTAATTTTACTTTTATTGGTCTTGAACAGAAATACAACACAAGTTTCTTTTAAAATCCCTACAAAGAGAAACTGAGGCGTACGGTGAACACCATCGTTGGAATTGTCAGTGTGCAGGGAGGAGACTCGAAGAGTCGTACACGATATGAAATGACGAGAAAAAAGATGTTGGCACGCAAAGTCCCACGTAAACATCCTTTAAACTCAGTCTTCATGAAAATAAACAGTTGAACTACTTGATCTCACAAGATGAGGCGATCACACAGACTCCGGATGTTAGGAGAACGAAGGCCCAACGGTACTTCACTAGAGATGGCTCAGAACCGTCCGCCATGAATGATGTTTTCTGTTTTTCACTGCCGTTTGAAGTTCTGGAGGTTATTTTCTATAAATTATTTTCCACACAAACACCCTTAGTATTCTGTCCATCATCGACTCGCGTTTCAGCTTGTTCACAGGTCTCCTGCTAGGACGGAAACGCCATTCTCGTTACCCAACCACTGACCTTAGGTCTGCGCACGAAAGACAAGAGATTGCCGAAACTCCGGAAGTTTGTCGTTAGCGCTCGCGCAAAAGCGCCGGAACCAACATTTCAGGCGACAGAACGCGACCAAAGTGCAGATTTTAACTCGTGCGCGGCCTTAGGCCTGGCACGAGTGACAAACCTTTTAAATCGAATTTCTGTCCTCTTTTTGAATAGGGGATGGGGGCTTGGATAGGAGATCATAACGTACAACGTACAACGCGAGAAAACTATGTATTTCAAAATACTTTCCACCTTAGATTTGTTTGAAGATTAAAAATACCGTGGTTGTAATCAGGCGTGATATAAAACGAAATTGCAGCGTTGACACTGATTAAAAAGTTTTGAAAAAGTGAAACGTTTCGATCACTTCGGTGACCTTCATCAGTTACATATGTAAATACGACTAGCGATGGTAAAATAGGCAAGTAGGTGACAAATAAGCATAAGACGTGTGTCAAAAAACGTTCTAGAAATTCTTGAGATTGAGGTACACACGTGGAAACTCAACGTGCTCGTTGATTGAGTTCTCTTCCTTACTAGAATACCACGCTTCCAAAAACAACCGCTGGTTCCATTGGGAACAGATTTGAAGAATTGACACGTTTTCAAAATCGAAGCTATGGCCAGTTTTTTGATAATGTTGGGCCAGTTGAAAGTTTTTGTCAAAACACGCGGCGGCCTTAGAATGTTCTTTAGTTCTGGTTTTTAAGGCGCGTGACGTCTGGCCGATGTACACTGCAGCGCAATCATAGCATCTGATCTTGTAAACAGTGCCTCTTGTGTCCTCTTTCTTTTGTTGATCTTTCGGTCTTCTAAAAAAGGAGCCGACGGTGCGGACGGGTTTGTGCGCTACTTCGATTTTGTTTGAAGATGTTCTTCTAGTGATTGTAGACTACACCTTGTCTGTTTATTTTAATAAACAAGTAAACAATAGGCCGTTATTCATTTCTCTTTGACTTTTTATTGAGCTAACTAACAAAATTTTCATACACCAAGCTCTTGTTTGCAAATAAAAAGATATTACTATACTACTATCTCTTCTGGTGAGGTAACAGATTTTTTTCCAAGCAACTAAAAGGCGCGTATTTCTGTAACATCCTCCTTCTCAAACTTCAGCTCAGTAAATCAAAAGAAACGGCTACTTTGGCACTATTTTAATCATTCCCCTGTAACTGGTTTGAAGTCATTTTCTTCAAGCGAATATGTAGAACCAATCAAAATGCAAGCATAATTCAGCTTATCATTATGCGTAGTGGACAAGCGGGCAAAACACGGAAAGCTAAACTCGTAACACCTAGAAAAACGACTGACGCCTCGTGGCACGATTACAAAGCGCGGAGAAGCTTAAAGCGACTCTAGTGATCATTTCAAATAGAGACATGCGCTCGTTTCGTTCTTTCTACTCAGTAATGGTCTTTGAGGAAGTGTGCCGCCATGGCAACCACTGGAGCTCCAGTCGGAACTTTCGGGAACTCACCGCATGAACCAGCAATGTCAAAATGCGAGTAGCAAACTGGACGGTCAGAATCAATGCCGTGCTAAAACAGTTAACAAAATGCACAGAGAATTAAAAGGGCAGTGACATGGTGACAACGCAGCCAGTTAACGAATGGTAGAAGGCTCAGCGTGCAGTATTGGGTTACCGGGCACGCGCAAGGTTACTAAGCATGAGACAGGGTTTGTACAGATTTTTGGATGCAAAATTCAAGACTTTTTCGTGACTTTCCAAAACATTAATTTCTTTTCCCAAATTGACAGTTAGTATAGGAAAAAGGATGGTTTGAATGGATACTTGAGATAAGTAACCACAGGTTCTATTTACGTAGTCAATAGTATCACGAGACATAAAGCCGCAAGTAATAGGGTTTGACAGTCTGAAAAAACAACAACAACAACTTTTCCTTCGCAATTAACTTGCTGCAGTCTTGAAAAAAAAAAATCAAGAGTTGTTTTCATTTTTCCAGACTTTAACGTTATTTTGCAAACCTTTTCCAGGTCCAGAAAACTAATTTGCAAATTTGAAGACTTTTTTTCAAGAATTCTAGACCCTGTACTAACCCTTACGAGAGAAGCAAAAAGGGTTATTAGCGTTTGATACATACTCGCTTTATTTGGTAGGGTCAAGAGAAAATAAAGGGGGAAGAGAGGGCATCCCCGATACATGCCCTTTTCCGTAGGTAATATGTCTCAAGTTCTTTTTAGATCGACTCCCACGCTGTAGAGATCCCAAGGGGATTAGGCAACACAAATCATATGAGGGAAATCTGTTCTCTGAGCGTGGGCTATCCACGCGGTATGACTGGCTATTGCCCAATCCCCTTCGGATCTGTACAGCGTGGGAGTCGATCTAAAAAGAACTTGAGACATATTACCTATGGAAAAGGGCACGTATAGGGGATGCCCTCTTTCTCCCCTTTATATTCTCTCTTGGTAGAGTAGGTTGAAGAGCAGCTTGAATTTACGGCGGTAGACAGTGATTTGGAGCTGATCCCATCCCACACAGCTCTTTTCCATTTCTCTTAAAATTACATCAAATAAAACCGAACCCTAATAACCGAAAGCTAAGCGTTTTCTTACACCTGCATCAAAATACTATAGATCAGCGCTAAACGCCGCAACAATGCTCCTTGCGGAACTCTTAAAGAAGACAGACCTTAAAAGGTCTATCCTCTCAATTCTGTATACGATGGTAAGGCTTCTTCTCACTCGCACGTCAGTCTAATAAGGGTAGGGAATTTGGTTTTGCATTTTATTGGTTGAAAAGTTAGCGCAAGTTTTTTTTAATCTAATCATGCAGCAAACCAAAACCAAAGCGGTAACTGCGCAATTAATTTCCACATTGAGGTGAAAACTGCTCTAATAACCTTGTCTAATCCCGATGCTCTGATGAGAAAGGCAGCAGGGAACTGGTGGCCTCTTGGGGTGCGACTCGAGGGTGAGTTGTTGCACTGCAATACATCGGCATACTCTGACTTGGCATTTGTAAACTCGTAGTCCTGGAAAGAGTTCAACCAATCATGATTATGTACTGTTTAAAAACGGGCAGGAGTGTTTTATCGGGTTTTGGACCTGACAAAAGAGGACCTGCGACTTTAGAAAACATTCCACAAAGAGCGTGTCCCACTGGAGTCTGAACAATGATTCACACTGTGAGAGGAAAATATTAGCATGCAAGAAAAGCAAGCTACGCCTTACTAGTATTCTTTATAGAAAGACTACTAACGAGGAGTGGTTTATCGGGTTTTAAAGCTCATGCACGTGACATTTTATCAGTGACCTGATAGGCTGTTAGGTTCATGAATTATTAATGAGTTATCATAGCGTTATAACAGGCTATTTTACAGTTGTGTACTAAGCGACCTGGCCATTACCTTTCTTATGTAATCATGTTGTGTTCTAACGCGTACTTATTTGCACGTTAAAAACAACAAGAAGGCGGTGAACTTTTACCTCCAGCCTCACTTTCGTTCAAAGGCCGGGTGACACAGCACCCGAACTTGGTTCGACTCAGACTAGGAGACTCGGATTTCCTTTTTCCGATAATTACCGAGTCTCGAGAATGACTGGAGTCGCACATGTTATCTCTTTTAACTCTCGGATGTCAGCCTTTCATTTTGGTTGGTGACCATCACCAACTCCGTTCCAATCCCCCTGTCACTACCGAATGAAAATACGTCTTTCTTTCTCATTATTTACGATGCGGTAACTCGGTTTAAGATCTCAAGACACACTTACCTCCCTACGAATTGTTGAAATCTCAAAAGGATCCCCCATTTCATGTCCAGCTGACAACGAAATACACGAAAATATATAATCAGTCACTGATATTCACAGTTCAATCACAGACGAGCGTTTCCTATCTATTCCACATAGACAACCTGGAGTGCCAAAAGTAAACAGGCAATAGCTTTGGTTCCAGGCGAACTCTTCAACCAATTGACCTTTTTACCGATACGGCGGCCATCTTGAATTCTATTGTTCTGTGAAAGATATTATGGGATGCCCAGGGGGCAAATGCATACATGTTGCCCTTGGGCATCCCATAATATCTTTCACAGAACAATAGAATTCAAGATGGGCGCCGTATCGGTAAAAAGGTCTATTACACGCAATCAAAGTAAAATTAATTGTGATTTACTCGCTATCGTTTTCCAGCGATTGGCGACGGTAGCCTTTGCTTGCTGTGCGTTTTGATTGGCTGTGGCTAGTAAAACTAAGTCTCGAATTACATTGTTTGGTGGATGAATGAAGGATGTATTTCCTTCATTATTGCAGCCATTTTGAAATCACTGGTGATCCTCGCAATCTGATTGGCTCTCAGCGGTGTAATTTATTCACAAATCGCATCATTCTTTTGCTCTAAATCGAATCTTTTTTTAGCGCATCAAACGGTCAAATACTGGTCTCAAATCATTCTGACGTAGATAAATAAATATTAATATTGACAAAAGAAAGTGTGTGATTTCAAAATGGCTGTAATAAAGCGGTAATTGAACTTCGTGTCGTGCAATTTTCGTCTGAAATCATACTTGTGATTCCAGACCAAATTGCACGTCACTCAGTTCAATTACCATTATGAACGTCACTGGCCTTTAATTACTTTGGTGTTTGTTTTGCGACGCTCAGTTGAAACCTGCTGTAACATCTATTCCGTTCTTACAAGAACTCGACTATCGAAGTCGCAAGATTGACCACGCAAACCTGGGTTCAAACCTGAATTTCTTCGGATTCTTTAAAAATACCGAAGTTACTTACTTCCGACAAGGATCATCATTCTGACATTAAAATCTTACATATCCGCAGTTCATTTATATTCATTATCAAAATTTAATACTCTGGTTTAGGACAGTTCTAAACTGAGATACACTAGCAGATGCCTACCCTCTTGAATGTTCTGAGCAAACTTGGTGCGAGCTGCAGGCCCATTGTCTAACACAATCTATAAAGAGATAGAAAGGTGGCGTGCAGATAATGAGAAGGCGTACACTGTCGGCAACTGAAGAGAACATTTGCAGTTATTCACGGAAACTCACTCTTTGAAGGGAAAACAAACTTTCTCGCCTCACTATTTTTGTTTTTAAACTCTGTGAGTGGTCTGCAGTTAGTTTCTGTTCATTTTGATATCAGTTTCATGGTTTTCCACGGTTGTTAAAACTCAGAAATCCAAGATGGCCGCCATTTGGAATCAATGGCGTGTTTTCCAAATCATGTGACCTTATAAACTGAAACTTGTATGGACGTTATCTGTAACTCACTGCCATGGCTACAATAATCTGGAATTGAAAAAGTCGATAAAAGGTGGGAACAGGGCTGAATGTTGCACAAAGTTACTCAAAGGCTAACTTATCGAACGCTGGCGATTCGTCGCTTTTAACCCATGTGAGTCTGACTCACCAAGAAGTTGCTGATATTCAGAGCGTGTTCTTTGGGACTATTCCGGAAAACGAATACTCGAAATTTTCTTTTGGGGCAGTTAGTTTTTGGAATGAACGGAATAGTATTCTTGGTGTTTATTCTGCTCCCGATGGAATAATGAAAGGAATAAACAGAGTATGGTTTACCCAGAATAAACAGAATACGCGTTCTTTGGGGGAGATTTTGGCACAAGAATCGTGCGCGGCCGCCGAAATGTCATTCCTAAGTCGTGTCCAGACTATTCCGAGCGTTCTCCGCGATAACCATTCTGTTTTCGGAATACGCGTTCGTTTGGAAAACCTTATTCCACGCATTCTGTTAAGCCTACAGCGGAATAGGAATAAACAGAATGGTCTCAAAAGAATGCACTCTCAGTTACAAAAAAAAATGTGGCTTACCGAATAGGCACGCCCCATGGCCAATTTAGCATGACCAGTTAAGGTTGCTATGGTTAAAATGTGTGCAGGAACGTTTTCCTCCAGAGCCTGTCGGATAAAATTCAGTACTGGCACGTAAATAAGACGCTTCAGCAAAGAGGACGGCAGCGGCAAAGGCAATGAGAACGTCGCTTCAAAACAGTAATTCGCGTCATTATAATCATTTCACAATTTGGGTTTTCCTCGGTGGAAGATCCTGACAAGATTTTCTATAGTAAAGGACTGGGGTTATTGTTTCAGCCCTTTTGTTTTCTTTGTTTTACGTCATCCATGACTTTCACAGCTTCTTACACCGAGGATTGAACTTTGCAGACAAGTTACTCGACACACTGGAGAGCTTTGCGAGAAGCGTTGAGGAGAGTAGAACGAACTTTTACATTTCTCGCGATTGCGGCAACCAAAAAGAAAAATGCCAGAGAAATGTTTATGGCACGCCGGGTATGTTGCACTACGAAATGCTTCGTGCAAATATTGCGTCGGAACGAAACTGCTCGACAAGTTGCCAGAAAAATTGCCTAGTGCAACAGGTTTTTCAGTCAAAATACACTTGCTAACAGTCGGCTCTCAAAGATTCAATTACCTTTAACTTCATGTAGTGCAGGGAGTCAGCCATGGCCATACGACCTTCAGCATCTGTGTTACCAACTCTCACCCGCGTCCCAGCAGCTGAAGTTATGATCTCATCAGCAACGTAACCCTCTGGCAAGAAAGACATCGCCGTTATTACCTTAGAGCCCGGGAGCTTGCCATTCGTATGAGAAAACTGGTTGCTTCGGAGGGAAAACAAATGCAACGGTCAATGTCAACGGAAATTTTTACTGCGAAAAAGGGTATTATCTTCCAAGGTATTCCCTTTTTCCCGGTTTTGCCAAAACGACCGAAATTTTCTGTACCATTTATTCGCATCACTAGTGCCCAGCTCCACCACAAGAATTACCGTTGAGATTGACCGTCCCATTTATTTTCCCGCGCTTGGCGCCGGCTGCCCTTACACCAGCTTTGCATTTTGATTGGCCAGTAAATTAAACCAATGTCATGAATTCCTTCGATTTGTGGTTGGCTGAAGGGTGTATTCCCTTGAGAACGTGATTGGCTGTTTTCTCGCGCTTGGCGCCGGCTGTGCTTACTATAGCTTTGCATTCTGATTAGCCAGTAAATTAAACCAAGTCATGAATTCCTTCGATTTGTGGTTGACTGAAGGCTGTGTTTTCCCTATGTTTTGGTTCTACGACATTCGACTGAAAACCGCTCTAATGAACCGCTCTTTGTTTATGATCAATGCCTTTGTCTCTAATCACGAATTAATAAATGGTCCATAAAGATAGTGGTTAACCTCACTCACAAGGGTCCATATAGCTGAATGGCAGAGGTTGCCAGCCAGCCATATCAACGTCTGCAATTTCGCACTTTTTAGATGAAAATATATATCTCCTTCAATTCTTACCACTTTGCTCTCATAGTTTCTACATTTACTAAAAGCAGTAATCTCTTTCAACATATTTCGCTTTTTGCTTGGAGCACTTCTATTTTTGGTTGAAATAAAAACAGTTGTAATCTTGAGATGAGTTTGCCAACGTAAACAGAGATCAGGCTGTATTTCACCTGCTAACTTAAGCTGTCAAATTTTGTTCTATTTAAGTATATTCTGTGGTGCCAGCAAGTTAATTACTTGCAAGTTAATTATGTCATTAACTTCACGACATAGTTACCTGCTCCAACACTGTTCCGGACCATGGCCATGGTACCAAGAACTTTGATTCCTTTCGGCTTCAGTTTTGCCAGAGTCTAAATGGTTAACAACGAACGCGATCACTCATTTAGACAGTAGTTCTTTCACCTACGAATATCGTGTGCGATTTCTGCAATTCGCGCTGCTTCCGCCTTGAAAAGAATTATGCACACTTCAAGCTAAGGGCTGTGCTTTTACGTAAAACATGTTTTAAAATCATACCGCATTTTACATGCTGAGAGCGGCAACCCTGTGCAGGCGGTGCGTCTGAGTTACGCACAACGACTCACATCACATCTCATTTCCAGTTTTTGTTTCTGAGGGGTCATTAGATGGGTGAGTGGA
>BLFK01000034.1:1224873-1238818 GCA_014634185.1 Astreopora myriophthalma | reverse complement strand
ATTAGGTGGGGGGGGGGGGGGGGGGGGGGGGAATAGAAGAAAACGGGAGAATGGGCAGGAGAAACCTCCCTTCAGTTCCTTTTTTCTTTTCGTCCACATCCCCTTTCCGCTTTCCTACGTCAAAGTTCTAAACTATACGAACCTGAAGATGCCGTGCGATGTTGTAAATTGACCAGACACCCGATAATTCCCGTAATAAAAGCAGGTGGAGTGGCAGCCTACCGGGTGCTTGTGAAATTTAAACAGTAAATGGTTTGAACCTAGAAGTCATTATGAATATTTGATGCGTTTTTCAAATGTTTTCTCAGAGATTCTCTAATGTTCTTAAGTTTTACTACATCACAAAGATCAGCATGCAAAACACGCAAAATGTTTTGTTTATGGGTTATTTACTAGTGGACAGCGGGTCTTACGTGTTGGTATTCAAGGAACATACTTAGGCCTCGATTGCCCTCATTGCATCACAAAAGGCTACTTTCCTTCAACAATGAGCAATGAGTAACACTCATTTTATCGATAACAAAAATTAAACCAAAAAACAAGTACCTGAAAAAATCCTGCGACTGCTGCTGCACCACATTTGTCCCTTTCAGATGAATAAGAAACAGCAAAAAATGAATATTTTAAGTTTTAAGTCTTTCAAGAAAACGAGAATTCAACACAAGAAAACCAAAACAAAACAAAATTAGACAGAAGACTCTATCTGGGTTTTGTCACTGACTTCGTATTACACATGCTTCATGTACCTGCTCATTCCTGCCATAACTCCACCAGCCTTAATGTCGGCACCCCCAGTGTCGTAAGTAACACCCTGTAATCAGAGATGCGATGAGAGGAAACAAAAACAAAAACAAGAGCATGCAGTACCTTGAGTGAGAGTTATGAGCTACATTTGTACTAAAAAACAAGAAAGAGACAGGGGACTTTGTTTTATACTTGATACAAAACCACCCTGTGTGCCAACTGGAGTTCTTCTGATTTCAAGCGTGTGGAGAAGCCATTCAGCACGATTGTCCTCTGAGCCCTTCACTGTGCCTTTCAATAACACACCAACTCTAGACGTCAAACTCTCATTAACGCGTTCATTTTCTACTGCAGTCAATCATGTTCATTGCGACAGTTGACGGACCATTCAAAACAGAAACCGACAAAAGTGGATTGAAAGCCATCTATCAGTCAAAGTGTGATGCGGCCCTTTACCAGTTCCTTTACCGCAATTGATAGCAGTGAAGAAAAAAAAACACGGGTTAAATGCGTGTCACTGTATGGCGCAGTAACTTAGTGTACTTGCCTTTCCCACAAGAAGGATAGTTTTTGTGATTTTTCCTTCGCCAATATACTCTAGGTTGATCACTCTGCCAGTATGCCTGTCAACAACTAGTGTTAAAAGGATGAGAGTTAACTGTTATTGTTGCGCTTGCAGCGCGGGCTAGCCAATTCCAAATATAGTACTTTGCGAAGTGCCGAGGTGCGTCGCGACAAACTGGGTGGGACTACTTTACAGGTCGTCTTCGAGGTACGCAAATAAATCACGGAAAACTAAGGTTGACGGTTATCGGTGATTTATTGAAACGGGTTGTAATGATCGTAAACTGAAAAATTAAGGTGACGACTTGTAGAGGCGCGGAATCGAATGTACAGTTTCGTAATTAGCTTTGTGTAGTCTTACCGTTGTAACACCGTTGTGTTCTGTCACCTCACGTGTTCATTAGTGCTCTTGTCTTAAGTTTCTCGTTCATTAGCGTTCTTTGTCATAGTAGGTCGTTTTTCGTACTTGTTAGTTTTTCATTTTGCATATTACTATATAATGGTTACTTGTTAATATTAGTTTGTTCAGTGGTAGTTTCGGGTCAAGTAAGTAAGTACAATTCTAGAAGTCAAAGTCTAGTGTAAGTCAAGTCCTCAAGTATCCTGTCGTCACATTCGTCTTGTAAGTATTCGTCATTCTCCTTCAGTTTGTCATTTTCTGTACTTACCCTATTTTCACTTAGTCGGTGTATTTAACTCTGTTCGTAATTTATTTGTTTTCAGTTATCGTGCCCGTATCGTGCCCGTATCGTACCCGTATCACATTAAAATAGTTTTTTATAAGGGACGTGTTATTAGCGTTTGCGACGACACGACTTTCTATCAATTTAGCGGCACCTGATGTATAACACGTGGATAAGATTACGCGAAGCAAACTAATCAATTTTGAATCAATAACGAAACGAAAAATAAGTAAAAATGACGAGGGAAACAAACCGGCATCAAATCTACTTTAAACTACGCGAGATCCGATCAAAGAAACGTACGACCGAAAGATAAACTGGATTAGAGTGGGCGTTCATTTCTGTGGCGTTAAGCACACTGACTCCTCTTCACGATCATAAATCAATGTATATAGTACAAACAGTACAAATTACGATCTATTTGTGTACACTCGCCCACAGAAAGAAACTTAACCTAAACAAAATAACAAATGGTGCTCACATATCGGTCCCGCTTGAGCCAAAGGTTAAAAATCGAGGTTGATAAAAGTACAAGGTCTTCAGGCCACGCGAAATCATGCGAAGAACTACTTTAAAGGGACGCTAACTTAGCTTTTATATGCGCGTGGGGACGCTAAAAAATCCGATTACAAACCAATAAAAATCAAGTAAACATTGTAACTAAGTTAGTAACTAAGATAAACAAGCAACCATAAACCAGATAAAACTAATCAAAATGGGACCATTGTCTAGTGTCCTTAACAGTTATCTTCAAATACATAATGTTAACAAAGTGCAATAGGCAATACAAAATTACATCTGTAACACCTCAGGAAAGGGTACAGAAGCCCTACTTACCTCTTGCACACCTGTTCACTGCTGCATACAGTGGGTACTTTGTTTCAAACTCTTTGGGATGTTTAACGACTGTCACCTAGAAAGAAATTTACAACATAGTAGTTTAGAAAGAGTTTTTTTGTTACAGTACCAATACATTTCATAACTTGAGAGAGGAGTGGGTTATATCACCAAGAACAGCTGCACAGAACTATCAAGACCTTCCTCCCTTAAGACATCTAGCAGGATTGCCAGCATTACCGGAAAACTTAAGAGAAAGTGTGCGCACAGGATTTGTTGTCCACTGGTGACCACCTTGGACAGAGTTTTGGCCCAAAACCCACCTGGACTGCATAAGCTATGCAAGCTGCACAACCTATTCTAATATGCACTGGTTTTTTGCTTACTGTTAGTACCTCCTCAGAATTATCATTAGCAGACTTCAGGTGAGAGTACAAGTTGAAGTATGACTGGCGCCACTATGCCGGGATATTCCTGAATCCATTCTGAGTATGTGCTCAGAGGTTTATGGGAAAACTTCCAGCTGTAATCGTACTTGTACTCTAATGTGGTCTTGGTGAGAAAGAAATGCTGTTTGAAACATTTCGCGTGGACTACCACAAGTTGAATGACTTCCCAATAAGGACCGTTTGTACCCCACTAACAGTGAATGAACTCAGCGTATGACACATGAAGTGAATGTGTTACACCATGACGAGTGAGGCCGATAGATTTGGGGTCTCACTTGATGTAAGAAAGAAATACTGCTCACAAGATTGAATGATGGACACTATATACTGAATTTGCACATTTTATCGAGGTTCTTATACAAAGTGTCCCAAGGGTCTATGTGCTTGACAATGATTGTAATGTGATTCAACTTAACATTGCAGTTTATTCTTGATGGTGCTGGCGTAATGCACCCGTGACAAAGATGACTTGCGCGTTTCCTGGCAATGGACGAAGGGAAAACTGGAAGGAAATCAGAGTCCCAAGGATGGGTCAAACCTACAACCTCTGTAACACCAAGCTAGGCCATCCGTTCTTGTAGCTCAGTGGTTAGAGCATCGAGCTGGTGTTATCAGGTCATTGGTTCGATTTGGTTTCGAGTCATTGGTTCGGTTTCGCTGGTTGCGAAACAACTCACATGTCATCTTTCTCGCGGGTTCATTATATCATCACCAACATCAATAAAAAGAATTCTAATTTTTCAAGTGAATGACCTCCCAAGACGGACACTATATACCGAATTTGCACTGAATACACCTGTAACTCGTGGGGCACAAGCAGATCAGAATGCGCAATCTAGCATTGATAATAAAAGAGTATTCTAGTTTTGCAAAATTAGAATAAGAGAGTTTTAATTTTCAAGTTAGAGTCCTAAAAATTTCTCAGCCAGCCAAAATTAAGAGACTGTTGTCCGTGGTCTGGTGAAGGTCTTGAATACAGACCTCATTTGTGCACAGAGGCAAGCATTGGCAGGGTGAGACGAAAATGAAAATTTCTGCTTGCCCTTAATTGGGCAAGCTGGTGGTGAAGTTTACTAGCCCGGAGTTTTGAACAGCAAGCTCAAAATCAACTGCATTACTTATCAAGTTTATCAAGTTTATTCAACCTGCTAAAATATCGATAAACTTTTAAATTAGCAATTATATATGCTCACAACAACTAAACAAGATATTTCACGAACAGTCCAAGGTTTTATTCAAATTCAGTCAACATTTACTATATTTCTAATCAAATGATAACTGATGTTGGCTTTCAAACATTCCTAAATTTAAATTAACTCGGCAAATGTTTCTTGCACGTCCGGCAAGTTTTGATAACAACATGTTAGCCTGACCGGTTGCTCCACTAGCTAGTGGACAGCACGTTCTGATTGGAACCACTGTAAAGAGCTAGGCCACACTTGCCACCAAATCTGTGCTGTAGGACCTCCTTGAAGGAAATGGTAAGAGTAAGAGGCAGACATCTCTGGGTCAGCTATATGACGTGCCCAACATAATAAATCCCCACAGGATGTTCACTTCCACAGCAGAATAAGGACTTAGTACATCAGTGAAACGGGGAACTTAAGAACACTCGCGAGCCCTCCACTCTTGCGTTAAAGCATGAAGTTAGCCTGACCATTTTTCTTTGTCATTGCTACTACATTTGGCATAAAAAGTTTATTTCAATCAATGCATTTATGTTAATTTTGTGTAGATTAAGCAATTATTACTGAACAAGCACTGCTCACATTTACAGGTGAGGAATCTCCAAACAGTTCTTTGATGTACTGCTCTACACGTGGGGCAGCCATTCTTTCAGGATCAGATCCACCAATGTCTTGACAAACAAACCTGTCATTGCAATAAATTAATGCCAGTTTGTGAGACTATTTATTTTGGCCATTACATTAAAATTCCTCTGAACAATGAACACAATTCAAAGGGGGGGGGGGAGGTAGAGGGCGTAGGGCAAAAAGGCCATATAAATGACTTTTGCCTTCAACGTTTTAAAAATTGCTGTCCACAGCCAAAATGTATGTCACTGCATGTACATTCTCCTTGATATATATTCATTCTTTATGGGTTTATCGCAAACCCACAGAATGACCAGCTCCCAGTTGGCTTTGTGGCTGAGATGCTAGCGCACTGCACCGGTATTGCAAGGATCAAGGGTTCGAATCCTCTTAAAAACTGAATTTTAATCATTCCCAGGTGTACGTATTTGTCCGTAAGTTCTTTTTTCTTTTTTAAAGAGCATTTTTAATTTCACAGTTTCAACTATAGCTGTCCCAGAAACATCATAAGTTTTTAATGGCAACCTTTAACAGTAAGCCTTAGGCAAATGGAGTCGCAAGTAATCACTTGTGTCCGTGCAGAAATGCACGTAATTAGATGCAACCTCTACATATTTTGATATCCATAGCGAGGTGTCCCGTTAAGTTTAAGCGTCTAGTGCTTACTAATCTAACAATAAGGTTAGCATTAGCATTAGGGTTATTGTTAGGTGAGGGTAAAATGCAACTGATTATGCTTACTTGAAAATCACAGTTTTGGGGACACTTGGTTGCGTTTATTGCCCGTAGTTCTGGACAGATGTGATACAATAATTGAAGTTGAAGGGAAGAACAACGGACACTTCGTGATGCTTATCAAAACCGGCGTGCATCTAATTACTTGAATTTCTGGAAATATCTTAAGTAATCGCAAGTTTGGGACTGTCAACTAGAATGCCAACGTGCATTGACCCCACAAGTTTCACTGCGTGGTCACCCAAAAACTGAAAAACTTGCGTCTACTTGTGTGGAAATTTGAGCTGGATCAAACTGAATGCAAGTCATCACAAGAACACACAAGTTGTAGCGAAACAGAGTTACAAATGATCGCAAGTTTGAAATGTGCGATCACTCGCGACTCGATACATTTGGCCAGGGCTTCGCATTGAAAATCGGACTGAGTATAGGCTACCTGTAGCCTCCTCCTAGTTTAAGCATTTGTTTCTCTGAGCACAAGTGGCGATAATAATAATTGTCCTTAAATTGGTATCCATGGAGTGTGCCAGTGTGTGAAGTGTACAATGTTAAATAGACACATTGAGAATTGGTTGCTTTTAGTAGCACTGAAGAAAAACGTTGGCTTCACGAATGTCATTACAAGCTCTGCTAATCCCCTGTGATCACGATCCTTGTTTATAAAGGATTACATGTATGGGCATGGTAGACGAACCCTGGTTTCAGTAAGCGAAAAAAGAAAGCAAAAACCATAATAAAACTCATCTTCTAATGATAACACGCGGTGAAATGTGAAACCGCAAGTGAGTAACACAACCAAATGAAAACAAACTACCCTAGATATGAGGAATTAGAGTCCTCCAAAATGTACCAATCAAATTAGAGAGAAATCATAAAATGTGTGCCTTTAGTATCGTGTTTACAAATGCATTGCGTGACTTGATAGAGCATAATTTTAAAATAAACAATGCATTTGTAAACAATACCTCATAAGAACGGAAAAAATTAAGAGTCGATTATCATGAGACACACATTTCTTAAAGTTTAGCTTTCATAGAACGATTGCTTGACATGTATATTTTGTGGTCTAATTTTTTTTTCTGGTTTAATATTTTTAAAACCAGCTTCAATTATGTTTCATTTTCATTGTTCCAGATGATGTTACATGAAATTTGTTCAGTTTAAAAAGTTTGAACCAATTACCACTATGTTTTGTTGTTACTGAAACGAAGGAAACTTACCTTCCAGAATCGATAGCAGTGACATAGTTCAGGTTCAACTTGTAACTCTAAAAACAAGACAGTAATTTACTGTAAATTTTTATTTGTTTCCGTAACTGAACTCACATAAGTACTGTTGCAAGCCCTGTTTAAGGGTGGGGGGAGGGGGGAGCATGGCTTAGAAGCATCCCTCTGGCATGGAAACATGTGGAGGCCCTCATCCGGTCCTTCTGGTCGGGGGGTTCCATCTGATCCTTGCCAGCACATTCCCTGTCCAAGTTGCCCGCTTTATTGTGTATGCTGATTCTAATGTTTGTGGGCAATAACATTAAGTGGTAAATTTCACACAATTCCTCAATCTTTCTCACCCATTTGGCTCTTTATCGAGTGTGACTGAGGTGCTAGGCACAAAAAACACCCTGAATGGCTTACATTATGCATTTTTCTTTTTTTCTTTGTTGTTAAAATATATGGTGCGAACTTACGTTATGACGCTTACAGTAAGTTAGTGTGGTGAACTGTCCCATGCTAATTGTGCATAACAAAGAGCCCACTAAAAAAAAAACATTGTTTTCCTGTATTTTCACCCTATTGCCCAATTGACTTGTGATACATAACTTTTAAGAAGATCATTCCACAATTTTACTGCGGCTGTTTATTGCATGGAATTTGGCCATGAAAAACGCCCACCCACTATAATGACTTGGACACCGCTCTGTAACAGAGCCGGTGGCATCTATATTCTCACCGGGTTTTCGGAAAAAACGTCACCTGGTCGGCAAATCTTTTGTGTCAGGTCGCTGTTTTGCCTTTTTCAAACATATACAAATGATATATGCTGGGTATGTAAAAGTCGCACCGGTGAAGCCACAAACTGGCCGGGTAAAATTACAAATTTCACCAGGTACCGGGGAGGCTATATTTTCATTGGGTGAACGGAAAAAAATCCACTGGGTCGGGTTTCACTGGGTCTGTTACAGAGGGGTGTACTTGGCTAGGATCCTTTTGCTGCAGCCAGTGACTGTTTACTGCTTTTACTGCAGCCAACTTACATCATCGAGAACCACCACTCCAAGCTGTCTGACTTTTTGTTGCTTCTCTGGAAATGCTTCTCGCAGTTCAAGTGGCTATTTAATAAATAGAAATGACGCCGAAGGTGTACCGCATCAAAATTAAAACAGTATACACATGTGTAATATGCTGTAGGTTAAAATGAATTTTGGGTTAAAATGATTTCAACCTAGTTTAATAAATTGTTCTTCTTTGTGTTTCATTTATTGGATCAAACAATCCATTTCAACTTCACTACACAGACAAATGCAATCCATTAGGTTTATTTTGGTTTCTTTTGGCCTCGCACCAGCAGCAGGCATGAACCACCTTCATGCGAAACTATAACAACAACTAATTATCTACAGGAAAGCGATACCCTGTGACACCGCCGGATACGAAAAACCAAAAAACCCCTGTGAGGGACAAAAACTGGAAACGTATTCCCCGAACCAATGCGGTGCCACGATCCCTCCGGGGTTTAAAGGATCTCTAGTTACAAAACAATAATGATACATTAAAAGAAACTAAAGTTACAGGACTGATGCAGGCCTAGAATGGCTCACCACGTGATGAACTAACACTTTATAGACAACCTGACACCCATCATGCCTTGCACCAATCGTGCCCAGACCCTTCTGTTCCCGTGCCGTAGAAATATCAGTTTCTGTCTTATTCGCACGCTCAACCGTCAGAAATTACATAATATTACGTGACTTGTTGATAGTGTAACTAGCGAACTGAACAGTTTCTTCTGTTTGTTGAGTTTAGTGATTGCGGTTTATAGGTTTTGAAAGCTCACAGCTTATCAATAGTTTCTTTAAGGTGATTTCAATTAAGGATAGTGTTTCTAGGCGTTCATCTTTAGTTGTGATAATTGGCAGTCTCACGAAAGTTTATGCGTAAAGTTTCATCATTTATTTCAAGCTAGAGAGACTCACTCCTCAGGTACAATTCATTTTTCCTTACTCCGATTTTGAACTTTAAAATCGTTTTTCTTTCTTTATAGTTATGTTGCATTTAATTTTCATAATGTTTTAGAGTTGCGTTTCTGAAAGCAATTATTAGAGCTTTCTTTTCAAATCCCTTTTGTTCCAGAATCTTGTTTTCCTAATAAACAATATTAGAAGTTCCGACTCTCGTTGCTTGATCGCTTCATTCCTTTTGTACCATTCAGTTATGATAACGAATACCAGACAAAGGAAATTTCTGATCAAACTAGGTCAAAACACTCTTGGCCTGAATTCATTTTAACTTGCAACACATACATGAACACGGTCAAGTCAAGCCTGTTAAGAACACTTCCTTGACGTGACTGACCCATGCAGGAATAACGAATTTACTACACTGCATGGTTTATTTAGTTTGCAAACCAATCAAATTACTAGTTATTTTTGAACGTAAAATTGTTTGTTTAACATGGCTGAAACATAGATTGCGTTTAATTCAAATAGGGGGACATGCGCTGAACTGTTGCACCATTATGTACACTCACCACATACAGTTCGTGAAGAGCTCCAAGCACTGACACAGACCATGCATTTGGGAAGGTCTTACCAGGAATGGGGACCAAAAGGGGAGACTCGCTGCCAGCCTTTACAGCCCTGTGAGAAATGTTTGACAAATAATTAATTCACTTCTTACCAAATAAAAAAAAGAATATTCTCAGTTGCTATGGGGTTACTAGAGACCTTTAGATCAACTTTCATGCATGGTTAGCTTCAAATGACTCACAGTAATGCGACTTGCTCTTGCCATCATGTTCAAGGTTACCTTTGCCGTTTTTGACTTCAAGCTCACATGCTCACGAGAAATGATCAATGACAAGATCACATACCGTTTTATGCCTTTAACTGCAGCCTCACTGTATCGTCTAACATCATCATAATCTCTGTTCACAGGTCCTGTTGGTGCATGGACCTGCAAAAAGGTGCGGCGGACAATTGACGGATAACTCATTAATGAATGACTTTTCAACATGCAGTCTGACTAGAACCCACCACAAACTTTTCTTCGTATAGGAACAGCAACGTATCCACACCAACAGCTTTGTCAAACTGTAACGAAATTAAATTAGGTTGGAAGTTGCAAACTAAGATAATTAAATATCAGACCGAGTGGCAAGCCATTAATTTAACACATCTCAAAAGATAGCATTAAGTCATCATAGTCAAGTCTAACTTGTCATATTGGAAATTTAACAGTTTTATGGTATAACCTGAAGAACATTATGATTCAACTTGATCTCTCCCATACTCGTAATTTCTTGAGACAAAGGAACTGGACATGATCACCCTTAATTGATACTTCACGGTATGCCTCACCACATATGTGTACGCATGAACACCCAGTACCTTTCTCACATATTTTCACTGTCACACTCGAACAGCTGACACATCCTGAGTAATGTCACACTCACTAACACTATTAAGTTGTCACATATTGGCAGATAGATGGTACAGGACAGTGCAGTGCAGTGCAGTACAGGCAGAAAGTAAAAAATGGTTTAGTTGTCAGTCACTGAGTGCTGTTACAATACCTTTGCTGCTTCCTGAATTGGTGCTTTTAGAAACTCCCATGTGGAATTATCCCATTCAAGATTTTCACAAACAAGAACAAAGCAGTCGAATCCCTCTTGTTCTGGACTGGAAACTGGGATAACTGGACACGGTTGCCTGAAAAAAATCGTTGCTCCCTGTTTTGAATGGCACAAGAGGCTTGAAGAGCACAAGAGGGGCACAAGAAGCCACCTCAAGCAACTATAGTGTCTTGGGTCTTCCCATGCTCACACAGTCAACCTTTTGGCTATGAAAAGGAAGCATTTATTTAACCCCTGGAACAGATTAGGCAAGTGTTGAAGGCTCGAGACCCTAGTGAGGGGGGGGGGGGACATCAGAATTTCAGTCGAGTGAATCTATTTGGTGCTATTTGGTGTTCTTGCATTTTGTAAGTATTATTAATAAGAACTGGATGAAACTATGACAACATGAATTAACGGATGTCAAATCTGGATTTTTCCTATCCCGATCGCGTATTGGTTGGGTATTGGGATTTCAAGCAAAGTCGGGGTAATCTGGTTGGACAGTCTGCATACTTCCCCAGTAAATCATGAGTAAATATATACTTTTAACCATGTTAATTGAAGGGCTACGGGCAAAAACGTCCTAATTGATATTTGCACGGTTTTTAAGTCATTCCTCAAAATCACGGCCAATGTTCACCGAATCAACTGACTGTACTTAACCCCCCTCACCCCCCAAAAAATGCTATATGCCAGAAATTAGAGCAATGCGATGAAAAGAAGCCAATCTTTTTTTAGCTGTACTTTCGTATTGCAACGCATGCGCCTGTAGATAAGGCATGCGTAGTTATTGTAGTTAGAGACATAAAATACAGTGATCGAAGCCCGGGTTCAGCGTCTTTCTCGGGGATTTGTAGAACGCTACAATATTTTCTGCTCTTGTGCCGCCACCCTCTTTTCCCCAAGGGCCCAGAATGTTTTTCTTCTTTTCCTTCGTTAGTTTGTTCACATCACTTAGGATATATAATTCCATAACTTAATTGCCGTGTATTGCGCGAAATTTGGCCACAATTTCACAAAATGGACGTTTTTGCTCTTAGCAGTTGAACAAAAATAGAGACGAGCTCTATTCCGTAATCAACAAGCTCAGCTGCAACATCGCTCAACATTTGCTGAGCAGTAAATGTTGCACAATGTTGAACCGTGTTTCGCCAGCTTAAAACTACTAAAACAGAAGTAAAACTATAAATGGAGGAGCCAGAAGTTTGCACTTTACCTTGAATCCTCCGCTACCGACATCTTGATGCTATTCTTCTTGATGTTAAGAAAATTGTTCCTGATATTCTTGGAATGCACGTGTGAGCAGAAAAAATCAAAGTGCTCTGTGAGCAAACTCTTGAATTGAAAAGGTGAATTAAATTATTTTGGGGGTTATGTCTAATGTTATTTGAAAAAAAAAAATGCACTGTCAAGCGGCAGAAAAATCCACGAATACCACATATATTCACTGATAGTTGCTCGCGTCGAAGGACAAATCAACAGACAACTTTGTTGTGCGCACTCGAGCCCGCTGTGTTAATTCTAGGGAACCGTGATCGACTCCGGGTAGGGGCTGATTTCCCTTTTTCTCCCTTTCTTTTTTCGTTGTTTTTAGCGATACAATAAATAAATGCTTTGTGTTTATATAATTTCGTTGGCTACATGCGCATTTACTGTGCCATAACCGTACCGTGCTTCAACGACTTCCGTTTCTCTAAAATCCATATCACTGTCCATATGAAGTTCGCATCGAGCGAGAACTTGTGCTGCTCATCGATTTTACAATTCTGGAATTTCTCATTCTCAGTCGTCGAGTCTTCTTTAAGCGTATATATTTTAATTTAGGCCTTTAAAACAGCTTATTTTAATTAAAGGTGGAGAGCAATTTCAAACTAAGCCGCCAGCGTACCTCAACCTCATTTGTATAATGTTTACAGCCGAGCTACTGTTCCAGAGGTTTTTCTTTGTTTTCCACGGACAAATTTTAGCCGCGAAGCGGCAACAACGAGCCGCGACTAAAACTTGTCCGTGTAAAAAGACAAAGAACAACCTCTGGGACTGGGACAGCTAATATTAGAGTTATCGTCATAGAGTTATAGCGTGGAGTTAGAGTTGCAAAACGCTGAATTCAAGATTTTGGACTGCCAAAATCCTGAATTCAAGATTTTGGAACTAAGGTCAAAATGCTGAATTCAAGATTTTGGACTGCCAAAACCTTGAATTCAAGAATTTGGCAGTCCAAAACCTTGAATTCAAGAATTTGGCAGTCCAAAATCTTGAATTCAGGATTTTGGCAGTCCAAAATCTTGAATTCAGGATTTTGGCAGTCGTTAACTCTAACTCTAAGTCATAACTCTACTGAAATAACTCTATTGCTAGGCGATTCCCTCTAGGACCAGGGTACAGCGCAACGACCGAACGATCAAATTTACGTTGTCACAATAACTCGTTCATGACGCATGCACAATTCACGAGCTAAAAAGAGAAAACAAGGAGCTATTTCAAAACGAAATTGTGTTTCGTTTCGGGAATGGTAAGGGTAGGGCCGCAGGAAAATAGATAATTAACATGGAAAGAGATAACTTTGGGTTTTCTACAGTCTATCGCTTCAGTCTAACCCAAAATCATTCAGGGAGTCAAAACTTTTAATTTATGATCCATTTCCATCGCTTTGGTGGTCAAAATGATTCGTTTCGTTTCTGAGAAAACGAAACAAAAACCATAATACGTCATTGTTCTGTTGCAAGGCAAGGACGGCAGGTCAACCCAAACGATAATCTTGTGGCCAAAAGATGAGTTACAGTAATTTTCAGCGAGGACTTTCTTTAGTTTCAAGATGTCTCTAGACTTTGTACAAAAGCAGAAAAGAGTGTTTAAACTAGGTGATGTGATCTAAGCTGCGAACTAATTTATGTTAACGTGCACGCTTGGTTAATATACGCTTAGTAAACTGAAAGAGGAAATCAATAAGTCGTCACCTTCCGTTTGTAGGAATCAGTGGTTGTAATGGTCGATTTCCCTTGACTTATAGATCAAGTTTTATGCAACTGTAAGAAGCTGTTCCGCGTAATGTTTGAGTCTCGATAGCTCACTTAACAGGTCGCCTTCTGCGAGAAACTGCGACCTACTAGCTGATTTACCTCCAACTGTCGGAAGAGATCGAAAGCCAAGACCTTATAGCAATTTTTCGGTTGAGTCACTGTGTTGTTATTATTGTGCTAAAGATTTATTGGCTGTTGAAACAAGGACTTTTTTGGTCGGTCCCATGGCAAATTTAAATATCAAAAGAAATTTGGCGTCGATGTAAAAA
>BLFK01000034.1:1206641-1218338 GCA_014634185.1 Astreopora myriophthalma | reverse complement strand
CCCCCCCCCCCCCCCACCCAAGAGGGCTTCAGCACAGGGCTTGCCACAGTAATTATGTGAGTTAATTAAGTTACATAAAAAAATTCAAATTTACCGTAAATTAATGTCTTGTTTTTAGAGTAACAACCTGAACTATGTCACGGCCATTGATTCTGGAAGGTAAGCTTCCTAATCCTTCCAGTTAGCTTCCTAACTCAGTGGACAGAGCATTTTAAAAAATTGAAGACCATGCAAAGTCATTTAGGCCATTTTGCCATAAGCCGTCCCCCTTGAATTGTGTAGATTGTTGAGAGGCATTTTAAAGTAATGGCCAAAATAAATAATCCTACAACCTGGCATTAATTTTATTGCAATGACAGGTTTGTTTGTCAGGACATTGGTGGATCTGATCCTGAAAGAATGGCTGCCCCACGTGTAGAGCAGTACATGAAAGAGCTATTTGGAGATTCCTCACCTGTAAATGTGAGTGCTAAATTCTGTATTTTAATGTTTTACGACCACAATGTCACAGGATTAAAACAGAAACCGAACATACATACAAGATGCTTCCCTGGCCTCTCCTACACTTCCCTCAAGCATGCATGGCATTGTGGGATGTCCAACACATAAGCTTCCGGTTAACTCAAACATCCGGTTTTGATACATTACAGTACTAGTGTCTGCTCTTTCATTAATAATTGCTTAATCTACACAAAATTAATATAAATGCATTGATTGAGATTAACATTTTTTAATTTTATGGCAAATGTAGTAGCAATTGTTACATGAAGTACTATTTCAGTATTTCCCAGTATGCAACAGGGAGCATAAGGAGTAGCACATGGCATGAACTTGTGGGTGAAGATTCAATTATTTGTTAAGCTCAAACAGAAGTGAGCCAGAAAAACGGCCATGCTAACTTTTAGTTCAATTTTGCTTTAAAGCAATCGTGGAGAGCTTGTCAGTGTTCTTCAGTTCCTCTTCTTACAATAAACCTGATGCACTAAGTCCTAATATTCTGCTGTGGAAGTGCACATGCATCCTGTAGGGGATTTATTGTGTAGGGCAAGTCATGAAGCTGAACCAAAGGTGTATGCCTCTTTCTCCTATCTTGGCAAGCATAGCAGAGTGCACCATTAAAGATTTCCTGCAAGGGAATCCTGCAGCACCGTTTACAGTGGTTCCATTGCTTGCCTCTGTGCTCAACTGAAGTCTTAATTCAAGACCTTCACCAGACCACGGACAACAATCTCTTGATTTTGGCTGGCTGAGAAATTTTCAGTATTTTAATTTGAAAAACTTCTAATTTGGAAAACTAGAAGTCATACTCTTATTTTGCTAGATTGCCCATTCTCTGCTCAATGTGTCCCACAAGTTACAGTTATTTAAGTCCTAATAATATACATGAAAAAATGTCTGTATTCTGATTGGCTTAAGAGAAATGCAGTTTTTAGAAAACACGTTGCAGAAAAAAGGTAATTCAGTGGAGAAAAAAAAATTCAGTGCAAAAAAGAGAAAAAAATATTTGTGGCTTAAAAAACTTTTAAAACATTGAAAAAACTGTTTTTTTGACTGAATGTGTGATAATATATTTGCAGGGTTTAAATAAATTATTTCTGCATGTGATTTCCCTCTGTTGCTTTTGCATAATTATGATAAACTATCTTGCACTTTTTTCATGAATATTATTAATAAGTAATCACATGATTTTTCTTGTCCAATTTGGTATAAATAATCACTCGTAAATTTTTTTAAAGACCACAAATTGCACTCGCCCTACAGGCTCATGCAATTTTGTTAGTCTTTGAAAAAATTTACTAGTGCTTATTTATTCCAAATTGCACTCGAAATCATGTGATTACCTGTACAAATTTGGTATATAGTGTCCATCTTGGGAGGTCATTCATTTGAAAAATTAAAATAATTAATATTCTTTATTAGTGATGGTGATGATTTAATACACCTGAGAAAAGGATGACATGTGAGCTTCTTGGCAACAGGCAAAGGGAGAACTGAAATCGAATCCATGACCTCCGTAACACGAGTTGGATGCTCAAAGCACTGAGCTACAAGAACTGATGGGCTTGGTCGGTGTTACAGAGGTCGTTGGTTTGTTTCCTGCCTTGGACTCTGATTTCCTTTTCAGTTGTCCCTTTGCCTGTTGCCAAGCAACTCACATGTCATCTTTCTCACAGGTGTATAACATCACCACCATTATCAAAGAAATTGCACTGTTAAGTTGAATCACATTACATTGTCGAGACCATAGACCCTTGGGACACTTTGTATGAGAACCTAGATAAATGACCTAGCTCATCAAGAGTTCTTGAAGCTCAGTGGTTAGAGCATCTGACTGGTGTTACAGAGGTCGTAGGTTTCATTACTGCATGGGATTCTGATTTCGTTTCCAGTTGTCCCTTCACCCATTGCCAAGCAACTCATTCCAATACTCTTATTCTAATTTGAAAAAGTAGAATACTCTTTCATTTTGATACTGACATTGTGCATTCCTGCTTGTGTCACACCATAAGTTATTCAGTGCAAGTTCAGTATATAGTGTTGATCGTGGGAGGTGATTCGACTTTTGGTGGTCCACTCAAAATCTTGTGAGCAGTATTTCTTTCTTGCGAAGACACCAAGTGAGACCCCAGATCTATGGGCCTCAATTGTCATGGTGTAATGCATTCACTTCATGCATCATACCATAAGTTCATTCACTGTCAATGGGACACAAAGGGTCCTGTTGGGAAGTCATTCAACTTGTCATAGTCCGTGCAAAATGTTTCAAACAGCATTTCCTGCTGACCAAGACCACATTGGAGTGCAAACTTGTATGATCATAGCTGTAAGTTTTCCCGTAAACCTCTGAGCACATGCCCAGAATGGATTCAGGAACATTCTTAGTGGCCCCAGTCATGCTTCAACTTGTACTCTCGCCTGAAGTCTGCTAATGATAATTTTGGGAAGGTACTAACAGTAAGTAAAAAAGCAGTGCATAAAGAATGGCTTGTGCAGCTTGCATAGGTCATGCAATCCATGTGGATCTTGGGCCAAAACTAGTGTCCGTGGTGGTCACCACATGACATGACAAATGCTGTGTGCACACTTTGTCTCAAGGTTACCTGTAATGCTGGCAGTCCTGCCAGATCTCTTAAGGGCGGAATGTCTTAATAATTCTATGCAGCTGTTCTTGGTAATTTACCTACTCCTCTCAAGTGATGAAATCTATTGGTACTGATGAAAACCTCTTTCTAAACTTCTGTGTTGTAAATTTCTTTCTAGGTGACAGTTGTTAAAGATCCCAAAGAGTTTGAAACAAAGTACCCACTGTATGCAGCAGTCAACAGGTGTGCAAGAGGTAAGCTAAGGGCTTGTGTACCTTTCCTGAGGTGTTATGGATGTAATTTTGTGTTTCTTTTTAAACTTTGTTAACATTATGTATTTGAAGATAACAGTTAACTCTCAATCCTTTTAACACTAGTTGTTGAGAGGCATACCGGCAGAGTGATCAACCTAGAGTATATTGGAGAAGGAGAAATCACAAAAACTATCCTTCTTGTGGGAAAGGTAAGTACACTGAGTTACTGAGCCATAGAGTGACACACATATGGTGAGATTCTCAATCTCAATCTCAATCAACCTGGTTTTTTTTTTCCTTCACTGCTGTCAATTACTGTGAAGGAACTGGTCAAAGGCCTGCATCACACTTTGACTGATCGATGTTTTTCAATCCACTTTGTTGATTTCTGTTTTTAATGGTCCATCAACTGTCGTGATAAATATGATTGACTGCAGTAAAAAGCATTAATGAGAGTTTGACATCAGGAGTTGGTAATTTTTTGAAAGGCGCAGTGAAGGGCTCAGATAACAATCGTGCTGAATGGCTTCTCCACCTTGAAATCGGAAGTACTACAGTTGGCACTGCACAGGGAGGTTTTCTATGAAGTCTATGACAGAGTCCCCGCTTTATTTCTTGTTGTTTAGTACAAATGTAGCTCATACCTTTCACTCAAGATACTGCTCTTGTTGTTGTTCTTGTTTCCTCTCATCGCATCTCTGATTACAGGGTGTTACTTACGACACTGGGGGTGCTGACATTAAGGCTGGTGGAGTCATGGCAGGAATGAGCAGGTCAGTGACAAAGCTAGATAGAGTATTCTGTCTCATTTGTCGCTGTTAATGTTTTCTCGCATTGAATCCCCGTTTTCTTGAAAGGCTTAAAGCTTAAAAATATATCTTTTTCATAAAATATATCTTTTTTGTGTTTCTTATTCATCTGAAAGGGACAAATGTGGTGCAGCAGCAGTTGCCGGATTCTTTCAGGTACTTTTTTTTTTGTTTAATTTTTGTTACTGCTAAAATGAGTGTTATTCATTGCTCATTGCTAAAGGAAAGTAGTCTTTGCTGATGTAATAGGGGCAATTAAGGCCTAACTATGTTCCATAAATACCGGCACGTAAGGTGCCCTCGTTAATAATCCATAAACAAAATGATTTCCGTGTTTTGTGTGCTGATTTTTGTGATGAAGTAAAATTTAAAAACAATAGAGAAGTTCTGAGAAAGCATTTGAAAAACGCCATTAAGTATTCACATCTCTTCAAAATTCGAGTGTCATAACTTGGTGAAGTAGGTAAGATGGTCCCGGTCAGGACTGTTGTTAATGACTTGACTAATATTTTGACAACGTGAGTGGTATTATGTCTACACCCTCCCACACAATCTTTAATACTTCATCAAGATTAATGATGATGCCTAGGTTCAAACCATTCACAATTTTACGATAACTGCAGAAATTCACGCGCGCTCATCGGCTAATTTTTATGGTCAATATGCGGACAGACACATGAATTTGAACAGCGGGCGAGCCCGCGCAATTCGACAATTTATTATCGTAAAAAACAAATTGATGTCAGTTTTTAATGAGTCTGTCCTGTTATTGATCATGAATTTCGTCATCACATTGTCAAAGTAGCTGTGGATCCACGAGGCGGTAGCCGAGTGGATCCGCAGACTACTTTGACAATGTGATGACGAAATTCATGATCAATAACAGGACAGACGCATAAAAAACTGACGTCAATTTGTTAATTCGAATTTCACAAGCATCCGGTAGGCTGCAACTCTTCCTGCTTTTATTACGGGAATTATCGGGTGTCTGATCTTGTCATTTTACAACATCCTACAGCATCGTCAGGTTCGTATAGTTTAGAACTTTGACGTAGGAAAGCGGAGAGAGGATGTGGGCGGAAAGAGAAAAGGAAAGGGAGGTTTCTCCTGCCCATTCTCTCGTTTCCTTCCATTTCCCCTCACTCCACCCCCCTTCCACTCACCCATCCAATGACCCCTCAGAAAGAAAAACTGGAAATGAGATGTGATGTGAGTCGTTGTGCTTAACTCAGACGCACCGCCTGCACAGGGTTGCCGCTCCCAGCATGTAAAACGCGGTATGATTTTAAAACATGTTTTACGTAAAAGCACAGCCCTTAGCTTGAAGTGTGCATAATTGTTTGCAAGGCGGAAGCAGCGCGAATTGCAGAAATCGCACACGATATTCGTAGGTGAAAGAACTACTTTCTAATCGAGTGATCGCGTTCGTTGTTAACCACTTAGACTCTGGCAAAACTGAAGCCGAAAGGAATCAAAGTTCTTGGTACCATGGCCATGGTCCGGAACAGTGTTGGAGCAGGTAACTATGTCGTGAAGTTAATGACATAATTAACTTGCAAGTAATTAACTTGCTGAGACTACAAAATATACTTAAATGGAACAAAATTTGACAGCTTAAGTTAGCAGGTGAAATACAGCCCGATCTCTGTTTACGTTGGCAAACTCATCTCAACATTACAAGTGTTTTTATTTCAACCAAAAATAGAAGTGCTCCAAGCAAAAAGCGAAATATGTTGAAAGAGATTGCTGCTTTTGGTAAATGTAGAAACTATGAGAGCAAAGTGGTAAGAATTGAAGGAGATATATATTTTCATCTAAAAAGCGCGAATTTGCAGACGTTGATATGTCTGGCTGGCAACCTCTGCCATTTAGCTATATGGACCCTTGTGAGTGAGGTTAACCACTATCTTTATGGACCATTTAATAATTCGTAATTAGAGACAAAGGCATTGATCATTAACAAATTAAGAGCGGTTCATTAGAGCGGTTTTCAGTCGAATGTCGTAAAACTAAAAAAAAGGGAAAATACAGCCTTCAGTCAACCACAAATCGAAGGAATTCATGACATTGGTTTAATTTACTGGCCAATCAGAATGCAAACCTATAGTAAGGGTAACCGGTGCTAAGCGCGGGAAAACAGAAGTGACTCGGTCGCAAATGGTTTTAGTCTTTCATCTTATTGGTTGAGGAATTCGCGCAAGTTTTTTCAGTTAACCAATCACAGAGCAAACCAAAACCACTGCATTTCCGTAATTACTTCCAACGCTCAAGTGAAAACTGGAGCGCTTACCATTTGAATGAAATTTGCCATGAGAACTTTTTCAAAAATTGTACTGGGCGTTCCGAACGTAAGGAAACAAAAGAGAAATGAGTTGTACCATTTGTGTGGGAAAACTTGTTGTTCCGATGGGAAAACAAATGGAGCGGTCAATCTCACCGGTAAGTCTTGCGTTGGATCTTGGTACTAGTGATGCGAATTAATGGTGCAGAAAATTTGGATCGTTTCGTTAAAACCGGGGAAAAGGGAATACCTTGGAAGATAATACCCTTTTTCCGAGAAATTTCCGTTGATATTGACCGTTCCATTTGCTTTCCCACCGGAACAACGGGTTTTTCCCATACGTATGGTAAGCGCCCCTGCTCTATGGTAACAACGCCGCTGTCTTTCTTGCCAGAGGGTTACGTTGCTGATGAGATCATTACTTCAGCTGCTGGCACGCGGGTGAGAGTTGGTAACACAGATGCTGAAGGCCGTATGGCCATGGCTGACTCCCTGCACTACATGAAGTTAAAGGTAATTGATTCTTTGAGAGCCGAGTGTTATCAAGTGTATTTTCACTGTAGTTGAACCTGTTACGCTAAGCAATTTTTCTCGCAACTTGTCGAGGAATTTTGCTGCGACGCAGTTTTTTCACGAAACATTGTGTGGTGCAACGTACCCTGCAAGCTACAAACATTTCTGTGGCATTTTTGTTTTTTGGTTGCTGCAATCGCGCAATTGAGAAATGTAGAAGTCGGTTCTACTCTCCTCAACGCTTCTCGCAAAGCTCTCCAGTGTCGAGTAACTTGTCTGCAACGTTGAATCCTCGGTGTAAGAAGCTGTGAAACTCACGGATGACATAAAACAAAGAAAACGAAGGGCGTGAAAAAGTGACCCTAGCCTTTTTACTATAGAAAACCTTGTCAGGTTCTTCCACCGAGGAAAATCCAAATTGCGAGACAAGTTGCGACAGAACACCGTTCAACACCAGTTTCATTCTTGGATAACAGACGCACATGTTACTTGTGGAAAGAGTTGAAATAATCGCGCATGGATTATAATGACGCGAATTCCCATTTTGAAGCGACGTTCTCGTTTCCGTTTCCGTTGCTTTTGTTGAAGCTCTCTATTTACATGTCAGTACTGAATGTTATGTGACAGGCTCTGGAGGAAAAGGTTCGAACACACATTGTAACCATAGCAACCTTGACTGGTCATGCAGTCTTGGCCATGGGGCCCGCCTATTCGGTAAGTCACATTCTTTTTAAAAATATATTCTAAGAAATCGTGATTTTTAAGAAGATTACGACTTTTTAATTACTAAAAGACATGTTTCCATGTTACGAACATCATCGTCAGTTACAAAATATTTGGAAAAAACCGTTAGGACTATATAACAACTAAGTGAGACATGCATAATTAATATAATAAAGTGACAAAAAAATTGATTACATATTTGAGTGAGTATAAAGTGTTGAAATATTCGTAACTGACGATGATGTTCGTAACATCGAAACATGATTTAAAAAGTCGTAATCTTCTTAAAAATCACGATTTGCTTTCTGCTTTCTCGACCATATTGTAAGAAACTTGAGCATGCATTGTTTTGGAACCATTCTGTTTATATCTATTCCGCTTTAGGATTAGCAGAATGCGTTGAGTAAGGTTTTCCAAAAAACGCGTGTTCCGAAAACGGAATTGTTATTGCGGAGAACGCTCGAAATAGTCTGGACACAACTAAGACTGACATTTCGGCGGCCGCGCACGAGTTTTTCGCCAAAATCGTCCCAAAAGAACGCTTATTCGGTGTATTCCGAGTGAATCATATTCTACTTCCTTCTTTCATTCTGCTATCGGGGGCAGAATAAACACTGAGAATACTATTCCGTTCGAGAACGGATGTTTTATAAGCGAGTCAAATGAGTCAATGAGTCATGAGCCAATGAGGCTCACAGTCAATATAGCAATAATTGATTGATTAAGCCTAAGCCCTTGTTTCACTAATTAGGCCTAAGCATTCTGAAATTTTAGCTTTCATTTTATGGGTTTGGGTAACTGCACTAACTCGTTGACTCATTGACTCATGACTCATTGACTCATTGACTCATAGACTCTTTGACTCATAAATACTCAAGACTCATTCCGTTCATTCCGAAAACTAACTGCCCCAAAAAGAACAGGTAAACCGAACACTCCGTGTTTTTTCCGGGATAGTCCCAGCAGAATGAGCTCTGAATATCATCAACGTCTTGGTGAGTCAGACCCACGTCCAATAAATCAGCTTTTGAATAGCTTAACGTCGTGCAATATTCAGCTCTTTTCCCACCTTTTATCGACTTTTTCCAATTCCAGATTACTGTAGCCATGGCAGAGACAAATAACGATCATAACGTCGATAGAAGTGTCAATTTATAGAGCAATTTTCAATTAAGTGTCGTAAAAGGAATACCAAATGATTACTCCGACCAATCACAGCAGGTGCAAACAGCGCAGTGAGCCAAACAGAATTCGTAGTAATTCCATGTAACTTGTTCAAAGCGCGGGAAAAATAGCGCGTACAAGTCGCGATCGGTTTCTTTTTCCTTCATATTGGTTGATAAACTGGCGCGAGATTTTTAAGCTAATCACAAAGCCCAGCAATCGCAATCGCGTAATTACTTTCGATAGTCATCTGAAAATCGCTCCAAGGTCACATGATTTGGGAAATACGTCATGGATTCCAAATGGCGGCCATCTTGGATTTCTGAGTTTTAACAACCGTGGAAAACCATGAAACTGATATCAAAATGAACAAAAACTAACTGCAGACCACTCACAGAGTTTAAAAACAAAAATAGTGAAGCGAGAAAGTTTGTTTTCCCTTCAAAGAGTGAGTTTCCGTAAATAGCTGCAGTTGTTGTTCTTTTTTGCCGACAGTGTACGCCTTCTCATTATCTGCACGCCACCTTTTTACCTCTTTACAGATTGTGTTAGACAATGGGCCCGCAGCTCGCACTAAGTTTTCTCAGAACATTCAAGAGGGTAGGTATCTGCTAATGCATGTCAGTTTAGAACAGTCTTAAACCAGAGTATTAAATTCTCAGTCTCGGTTATCAGCCGTTATACCTTCGTTTGACGTTATATGGACAGTGAGTCCGACTGACAAATGTCGCTTTAACTTAAAATCTTTCGGCGGGAAGCCAAGGATTGTCGACAAAAACTGAAGGATACGAGATTGGTTAAATCGGTATCCAACGCGAGCCCATGGAATAATTGCTAAGTATCCTTTGGCCAATCGCAATGACAAAACCATCAAATAAGCCAATCAGAAGTCGCAGCAAATACGTGCAACCGACACAAACGCGCGGGAAATTTTGTGCGAGCAAGTCACAATTGTGATTGGAAGAAAACACTGGCCAGTTTGTTCAGCCAATCACCGAACGAAGCAATGCGAAATCACAGCAGTTGAAACCAGCTGTGAACTTATGGCAATTAGTCGCCCGTTATCCCAATCTCGCCCCCAGAGCCTGCGTTACCCTTATCCAGCGGAACGGGCAACGGAGGCTCTGGAAGAATCCAAAACCGGAACCACCAAATCCTGGTTCCGGTTTGCAGTTGCGCCTGCGTGGAGTCATGTGAAAAACAATTTATACGTTTGAATTTTGTTCACACACGAATGACACAAGTGATAACAATTTTTTTTCCCTGTAATTTTCGTGGAAGCTGTAAACTTTGCACTTCGCGCAAACAACTTCCGGTATCTTTGTTCTTTGTTTTCACCAACCAATTAGAGTGGGCCCAGGTTAGTGATCCCTGGTGCTGACCAAAGGGATTGCAGCCTCTGGGAACGAGATTGCCCGTTATCCATGTTGTCGTTTAGTTTTCTGAGCAGTCGTAAAGTTTATTTCTTGTAATCCATCAAATGGTCTCAAATGAAGTTGTTTACATTTCTTACAGCTTCTGTAATAATTTGACTTGTTTCGGTCGTTAAAATTTTGCTAATGAATGTTAATGAAATGCTTGTATATGAACTGCGGATATGTAAGTCTTTAATGTCAGAATGATGACCCTTGTGACGTAAGTAACTTCGGTGTTTTTAAAGAATCCTGAACAAATTCAGGTTTGAACTCTACCGGTTTGCGTAGTCAATCGTGCGAGTTCGATTGTCGAGTTCCCGTAAAAACCAAAGCCGAAGCAATTACAGGGCCGGTGACGTTCTGAAGGAAATACGCCCTTCAGGAAAACGCAAATCGAATTCATTCACGACATTATTTTACTAGCCAAACAAAACGCACAGCAAGTGACGGCAACCTGTGCCAAACGCGGGAAGGCGATAGCGAGTAAATCACAATTAGTTGTAGTTTGATTGCGTCTGACTGGTTGAAAAGTTCAAGTGAAATCAAAGCAATAGGTCATTTGGATGATGGGGTCATTTTACTACCAAGGCCAGGATGCTTTGTAAAAATGCTTCGTGATGCAGCTTGTTTTAGTGTCCATGGAATAACGAGACAACTGGTAAAATTTGCTGGACAGTAGAAGCCACTCAATGCGTTCTGGTCTTAGTAGTAAAATTACGCTATCATGGAAATAGCCTATTGCCTGTTTACATTCGCCACTCCACGTTATCTTTGGAATAGATATGAAACGCTCGTCTGTGATTAAACTGCGTAGCTCAGTGACTGATTCAATATTTTCGTGTATTTTGTTGTTAGCTGGACATGACATGGGGGATCCTTTTGAGATTTCAACAATTCGTAGAGAGGTAAGTGTCTTTTGAGATCTTAAACCGAGTTGCCTCATCGTAAATAATGAGAAAGACGTATTTTCATTCAATAGTATCACTTGGATTAAAACGTAGTTGCTGATGATCACCAATCACAATGAAACGCTGACATCCGGGAATTAAAGAGGTCGCCTGTGCGACTCCAGTCATTCTCGGGACCCGGTAACTATCGGAAAAAGGAAATCCGAGTCCCCGAGTCTAAGTCGAACCTAGTTCGGGTGTTGTGTTCAAACCTACATTCTCAGTTGTTTACGGAAAAATGCTTGAATAGGCCACTTAACTGTTGAGTGCTGTGTTACCCGGCGTTTGGATGAAAGCGAGGCTGGAGGTGAAAGTTCACCGCCTTCCAGATGTAATGTGCCAACTAGTGCGTATGATTTACATGAGAAAAGCAATGGCCAGGTCGCTAAGTACACAACTGTGAAATAGCCCTGTACAGCGCTATAATCATTAATAATTTATGAGCCTAAGAGCCTATCAAGTCACCGATAAAACGTCGCGAGCATGAGCTTTAAAACCGACAGAACAC
>BLFK01000034.1:1181641-1201641 GCA_014634185.1 Astreopora myriophthalma | reverse complement strand
CTGTCTCCGTTTGACATAGTCCCTGTTCATGTTCTTTCAACGGCTTTTGGTACCGTAAAAGAACAGATGCCAAAAATTGTGTTTTCATTCTTGTCACAGCAAGGATGGTTGTTAATCATAATATAAGTAGCTTTCGGAAAGAAGGCTGAACTTTCGCTATATTTGAATCAGAAGTTGACCTAAATTTCATGTGTGCAAAATCTTTGTTGGCATGGGTGGGTGTTGACAGCTCTGGACTGGCACCTGTCAATTTAAATGATTTGAAACTAGTGTGGTAAGCAAACGAAGGACCAGTTTTCCTTCGGGAGAAACAAAAATAAAATTATTTGTATTCTGCAGCCAGGAGCTTTTTCTAATTTTGATGCTAATTTTGCTTGAATTTTGAGGATTTCGGCCCCAAAACCAGGCCGGGGGGGGGAGGGGGTGTAAATCCCTTGGGGAAAGTCCCAAAGTCAAGCCATTTTGTCTGTAAGCGTTGTTTGGTGTATCCTTCATTTTGGCCAAGTTTCACTGAAATGGGAGTGATAGCTTGTATCACACCTGCCTGGTCTTCTCATGAACTCACTCTTAAGCATTTTGGGGAGTATTCATCAGTTCTCAGTTCTTCTATGTCTATATTTAATATCAACAAATAAGACCATCAATAATATTATATTTACTGCATACTATAAAAGTATCATTTACTAATCTCAAACGCCTTGTTGTATTTTCGTGTCTCCCCAAAGCCGGGTACACAAAATCATTATCTACCATCCAACCCTTAAGGTATCTGCATAGGCCAGCACTTTACTTCCAATATGGAACAACTTGTGTAAACTATAAAGACCGTTTTCTTTCTCAATATTGACTTTGAAATATCTCAAAAACGATTTATCCGATTGATTTCGGTTTTCTTTGTTTGTGTTGCTCTTTAGTAGTTTACTAGTTGTGTGAGATCAGTAGCTGACGATTTTCTTTTTCATAATTATGAAACATTACCTTAAAGCTATGAACTTAAACATATCTTGAATTTTGCTGTCCATCATTTTTCGCCGTGCTCTTCACGTGCGATAGTTTGTTTTCTTTTTTTGTCGGTGTTCTTGTTTCGCCAGACAAATTCAAATGGTGTTCATAGCATTTAGCCAGAGTATTGGTGTGCAGAACTCTGAATTCAGCCCTTATCATTTCCGAAAATTTTCAACGAGTCCTTTCCCAAGTACACAAGAAAAGAACCGGGCCCTTGTCGACTTCATTCACTCAAACGATGATGCGTGGCATTAGGGAGCTTACGAAACGACGACGCCGACGGCAACGACGGCGCTACAAAACAATAGGTTTAGTGAGCAAAAACAATGGCTCTGCACGTGCGTTTTACATTTTGGTACATTTCTTTGCCGTCATCTTTTAAATAACGGCATGGAATGAGCAAATTTAAGGTTTTGTGGAAGACGTTAGCACTTGACGATGAATTTTCAGTTCTCTCCATGCGCTGCTAACCCGCTCATACCAGTTTCATTCTTCAACAGTTACTACTCAATTCAAATGCGGAACGACACGAAATAGTTGCTTAGTGATACGAGAAACGCGAACTTATATTTTGAAATGACGTCCTCGTAGCCGTCGTCGTCGTCCTCCTTTCGTAAGCTGCCTAATTTTGTCAGCGACGCTGTCATGGTCTATTAAGAGAAGAACTTCCGCGCCACACTTTCGCTCATCCATATCCATTGGTTTCGAGTGGATGAAAGCGTTTTCGAAAGTGGTAAGCCTTGCATTCTAACAGATGCTGCGTGACAATTTTGTTGGCGTCGCAGTCATCGACGACATGGGGGAGCAGGGATGGCGCAGTGGTGAGAGCACTCGCCTCCCACCAATGTGACTCGGGTTCGATTCTCGGACTCGACGCCACAAGTGGGTTGAGTTTGTTGTTGGTTCTCTTCTCTGCTCCGAGAGGTTTTTCTCCGGGTACTCCGGTTTTTCCCTCTCCTCAAAAACCAACATTTCCACATTCAAATTCGATCTGGATTTCAGTGGAAGAATAGCCACTAGGTGGAGGTGCCACTGCAAATTCCGTATTATTATCAACGCTTTTAACTATATTGCATCTCCTGGGAGGGGGGAATGGGTACTCATCAGATGCTTGGATAGGGAGGTGCGGCACGGGCGCTGAAACCCTGACACTGTTTAATTAAGACACAATTCTCTGATTTCCCTATCCCGTTTAAGACAGAATTCAGATTTTTCAGATCCTATCTAACACATTTAACCCCAAATCATACCCAGTTTAAGACTAGAATGAAATAATGATACACTCGTTTTGCCGGTTACCACTATCATTTTTGTAGTGTAATAAGCTGTAATTAGAAAAGTTGAGGGAAACCCACCAATAATTGGCGGCTTGTCGTCAGGCTTCTATAAACAAACATCTAAGCTTATCCTGTTTAAGTCATAGAGCCTGTTTAAGACAGAAAGTGATCAAATCGATACCCCGTTCAAAACAAAACACCCTGAAAACCAAATCCTATCCGCCCGCACGTCCCCGTTAAGGCATCTCGCGTATCTTCGTAGCTGGTTTCGTTTAGATCCAAGCTTTAGCGGTAAGTAAGCTTTTTATTAATAATCCCGAACACAGTATTCTGAGCTAGATCAATCCACAACGACGAACGGAATACGCAGCTCTATTTGCATGTGAATCAGTCGTTTGTGACGGATGACAACCCTCAATTTTGTCGCTGTCTTTGGGGCTGTATTCCGTGTAACATATTTACGATCTTCAAATTGTGGCCTTATATTTCAGTTTTGGTTACACTGCGAACATATTTAACTACTCTTCCTTCAATATTCAGTTCTTGTGTTCTTGTGATCGATTGTATAGCGGAGCTCTTCGCTAGTGATTCTGCAACGTTGATTTCTGCTACTCTGTTATTATGTAATTGAAAATAAACTTTTCCCTGCTGCCTTTTGTGATCCAAGGCTCGTTAATGTCGACTGCAATCGCAAATCTCACACGTTTACTTCACTTTTCACTGTGTGCATGATGGCTAGATTGGGTTTTGTTTAAATACTGTGTATACAGAGGTGTGGCAATCATCTCTCGAACCCAGCGGTGGTTTGATTGTCTTTCAAGAGGGAGCCGTTTCTTTCAAACGAAGCTGTAAATATTATACCCGAAGAAATGAATTAATCCAAAGATGCGGTCCATGATCGACGATCGATCGTCGACGATCGATCATTTCAAGTGTGGTTGTTCATTGTCTGTCATCGAGCCGAGTTGGGGAGCTGGGGTGTGTATACAATACCTGGGCTAGGCCATGTGCTACCTGCTTTGGGCCTCCCTATTGCCCACCCTAAATTTACCATTTTTTCGCCGTAGTGACAAGGAAAAAGAAGGACCGATAATTTTTTTTCTCAATTGAAAAAAAGGGCGAGGTAACGTTTACAAAATACTCTCTTTAGAAAACGAAACCGAAATACAAGGACGTCGTTTCTAAGCACAAAGAGAATCATATTGTCACGCTCAGGAAGAACACGAAAGCTCGGACCATTTAAACAACTGACTTAAAAATTACCATCCTTAGCTTTGTATTTTACAAGCCATACTTCTTGATGATCTACATTTTAGGAATAACCACTATTGCAGGCCATCATCTCAGGATTTATTTCAAGACTTTACATGTTTGCCTGGCAAGGTTAGCCTCATATCGGAAATATTTGTATGGGTAATCAAATGGTGACGAGTGAAATTAGAGAATAATTTAACGCTCGTTTTTTCCAAGATCAAATAATTTATTAAGTAAAATAAATAAATTATTAAATAAAATAAAATAATTTATTAAATAAAATCAAATCAAAGAAATTGTTTGATTTTGGACAAAATGCAAGTGAAATTATTCCCTAATTTCAGGAGTATACCACTTGATTGCTGATTAATATTATGGGTGACAAATTACGCTCGCAAGACGCCATTTTGGCACCGTAGGAAAAGTTGCCATGGCAACATTGTAATTTCACATGGGAAATTATAAATTAACGCTGAAATTTCGCGCCAAAATTAAGGAGTAATTTGTCACCCATGTTATTAGAAGGTAAATTTCCCCATGCTTGACTCTTCGGCCTGTTGTTGATGTAATCACGTGACCGTGACTGGACTTTTCGCTTTCAGACGTTGCGTCGGGCGTTGTATCCTGCATTTCAGTCGCCGGTTTTTTTCAGTGAGTGAGAACTTTTACGTATTTGGTAAGTAATCCTTTAACGAGAACGCCCATAGAATCAGCAGAAGTTATGATTGCCCATGAGAATATAGAACTGTGCATTTGTTGTGTTTCTTCTGTTTGCGCATATTTTAAGACTGTCGCTTCTTGTTGCTAGACCTTGTTTCCTATACCTCCTGTCTGGTGCTGGTCAAGTCAATGGCAAATCTTGCTGTAGATTGTGCTTTACTTGTTTGTGATAGATCACTCTCGCTCGGTAACCTTTGATCATAGAGATTAGTCTCAGATACAACACATTAATGCATTTTAAGTCTGGATTATGTAGGTCAATTTATCGCGAAAGATTTAGTTTTTCTTGCGGCGGTTTTCGATGTGATTGTTTAAATTGCGTGGTCCTGCTTGATAACTTAGCAATCATCGATGGTGCCTAAGCTCGACTTTCTAACTAAATTCAAGTAATTACAAATACAATAACAATTGATATTTGGAAAATGATAATAATAAAATAAATGAATGACTAAAATGGGATATATCTAATATTTACTGAGATTAAAACCTATGTGTCATCAAAGAGAGTAGAGTCCGGGCTTTATATCAATGGCATCATTGATTACCAAAAGAGTCCATACTCCTTAATGGTTCTAACATGGGAAGGTAGAGTATAGAAAAAAGTTGCGGCAGTACCCTGGAAAGTGCCAGATTCCTTGGGATACGTAACGGTGGAGCAACAGAGGATCTCAAGTTGTATTCAGACACTGCATGAGTGCTATGTGTAAGGTATTCAGGAAAACTTGTATCATAAGTTTAGCACGATTTACACGATACAAGTCTTTATCAATACGAGTCTATCAAAACAAGGTCAGCTCCAGCCTCGCTTTTATTCAAAAGACTGGTAACTGAGCACAGAACTGTAAAATGGTGTATTGCGCGTTGGAATTTAGTATCTTGCTGGCGCAAGGCCCAAACCAGTAAGTCATGGCTTCTACGAGGCCTACAGGGTGTCAGGCTTTGAGGTTGTAAGGTTGTCAGGTTTTAATGTTGTAAGGCTGTCTGGTTGTCAGTTTGTCGGGTTTTCAGGTTGTCCTGCTGTCAGGCTGTCAGGCGGTAAGGTTGTCAGGCTGTCGGGTTGTGAGGGTGTAAGGTTGTCAGGCTGTTGGGTTGTAAGTCTATCACGTTATAAGGTTATCTTTAAAGGTTTCGGGGTTGCCGGTAAGTGTTGAATAAAATCAACAAATGCCAGAATGCCCCCTCCCCCTCCCGAACCAGCCTGACTAATATAAGAATTTTGTTTTAATTGTTTTGACAATTTTTTTCCCTTTCGTGATTATTTACCCTTTCACTGCCACCTAAGTGAGATTATCTGTGGCTCATTTGCCAGGTTTTTTTGGGAATTGCTTTTGGAATTGAACAACTTATGTTTAAATGTTCATCTCTTTACTGTTTCAAGATAAGGAGATGACATTTTCAGGGTACCTTGGCCATGAAGTTAAGATTGTGTTGGCATAGTTAGGGGGAGGGGGGGTCACCTGATCACATGACCCCACTGGTACCTAAAGGCATTATGGGAACCAGTGAAAAGTTGTTTTCAGCCAATACTTTTCATGAATGATAGTCTATTTCAGTATTTTATCTCACTTATGTCCAGAAATGCACGCATTGGCGAAAACGGCAGAAATGGCGCTTAATCGGCAAAATCGCCAAACTGTAAACAAACATTCAAATGAGATGGCAAAGGGGCCCTTTGGAAAGTGGCGATTTTGGCGAAAATGGCGTATTTGGCGAAATTGGCGATTTTGGCGAAAATCGCCAGAGGGCTGGCGATATCCAGAATGTGGCAAAATATTCAAATTGGATGCCAAAAGTGGCCCCTTCAAAGTAGATAACTAAAGAAGTCTTTATAACTGTAAGGCAACAGTACTGAAAAAAAAGTTCAAATTACTTGCCTAATAAGAGGCCCCAATAACTGTGAGGCAACATTTATCAAATACAACTGAATCAAATATATGACAAAACGGCTTTACCTAACTGTCAAACAACATTTACCAAATACAACTGAATCAAATATATCTGACAACAACGAATGAAAGTGGTTTCAGTTAAGGTTATGTATTTGTGCCATGTACTTCACAGGTTAAGTAAACATTTCCTTACTTTCGATGTCGCTTGACTTACCAAAAGTAATGTCATGCGCTCAAATATCACAATAGCATCATTTCCTTTTGTGTGGTTCATTCCTTTCAAAGACTTACAAAATGGAGAGAGAGAGAGAGAGAGAGAGAGAGAGAGAGAGTTCAAGCCAACCAACACCAAATTTCATGACCCACAGGTAGTCCACTAATTACTCGAGAAGAGAACGACCAAGTCCTTGAAATCATAATAATTCCTTGCCATGGACACTCTAACTTTTGAGGTTCGATGTAGACCTTAACAATCCTCATTGGTTACGACTGTCTTCACATTGCTTCCATTAAGTTGTGAGGCAGCCTTAAATCAAAAGCGACTGCGAAACGCATGGTTCCTGGGTAAAAGATGCTTTCACGATAACCAGTATGTGCCCTTCATTCTTTTTTGGTTCTCCACTATACACATTATCTTCTTCCGTCGTTGTAAACTCTTCACTTTCCACTCGCACTTACTTGTTTTCCACTTTAGAGAAACGGTCCCCTAAGATTAAAAGTAATGTCCAGCAGTGTACGTGCGCCATTTTGAAATGTGTGAATTCGCTTATTTCGCTTATGTAAATATCCGCGAAATGTCACTCGTGCCCAATACTTCACCACATTTATTTAACATAAACATCGGATCAAAGTAATAACTTGTTTGTCTCTTTCACAAAACATATCCCATTCAAACTAATTCTGTATCTTTTCATCAACTAAATATATAAAAAAGATAGTGTACATGTTTGTCTCGTTCTTCAAAAATGTGTCCTATTACTGCTTTATGAGGTGGGGCCAGAAATTTAGAATGACATTAATCGTTTCTACTTACATAGAGTAATTATCCAAAATCGACTACTATTTCAACATGGCCGCCGCGCTGGTATAACAACTACTAAACCTTACACGTTCATGTTCTGTGAAACCGCAATGGACCAGCTCGTTTATATATACTCGTACGATTGAACGCCATTTAATATAACAAACAGGATGGACATACAAGGCAATACGGACCATCTAATTATCTCAATGCATAGCCAAGAACCAACCTGGATTCCTCATAACATGTAATGTTGAACTGTCGCTATTCAAACAATGCCTACAAGCCTGGAAAAGTAAGGATACCTATCTTGGATTTTTTGGTAAGAAAGTTGCCATGAAAATTACGAAGATGAACATTTACTGATAATCGAATACAACTCGTTGGCCATTCGATTTGAATTGAGCAAGAAATTATTTAGCACTAAAAACAGATTAATGACACTTAAGTTACAGTAGCGTTGTCATTATCAGTATACTATTATACTACTGGAAACATCTTTATGTTAATATGTGGTTAACTATTTGGCTATTAATGGCCATTTCAAAAGGGACCCTTTGCCATGTCATTTCAATTTGTCTTTACAAATTAGGTATTTCATCGAGTAATTGCCATTTCTGCCAAAACACGTTTTAAGAACGAGGCCAACATGCACACTATATTTTTTTTTATACGTGGTTGATGAAAAGATACAGAATTAGTGCATGCCATTTTAACCAAAATCGCCTCTTTCTAAAGGGCCCCTTTGCCATCTCATTTGAATTTTTGTTTACAGTTTGGCGATTTTGGCAATTAAGCGCCATTTCTGCCATTTTCGCCAAATACGCCATTTTCGCCACTTTCCAAAGGGCCCCTTTGCCATCTCATTTGAATTTTTGTTTACAGTTTGGCGATTTTGGCGATTAAGTGCCATCTCTGCCATTTTCACCAAATACGCCATTTTCGCCAAAATCGCCACTTTCCAAAGGGCCCCTTTGCGATCTCATTTGAATTTTTGTTTACAGTTTGGCGAGTTTGGCGATTAAGTGCCATTTCTGCCATTTTCGCCAAATACGCCATTTTCGCCAAAATCGCCACTTTCCAAAGGGCCCCTTTGCCATCTCATTTGAATTTTTGTTTACAGTTTGGCGATTTTGGCGATTAAGTGCCATTTCTGCCATTTTCGCCAAATACGCCATTTTCGCCAAAATCGCCACTTTCCAAAGGGCCCCTTTGCCATCTCATTTGAATTTTTGTTTACAGTTTGGCGATTTTGGCGATTAAGTGCCATTTCTGCCATTTTAGCCAAATACGCCATTTTCGCCAAAATCGCCACTTTCCAAAGGGCCCCTTTGCCATCTCATTTGAATTTTTGTTTACAGTTTGGCGATTTTGGCGATTAAGTGCCATTTCTGCCATTTTCGCCAATGCGTGCATTTCTGGACATCTCTCTTTTATCTGGATATAAAGGCTCAGAATAATTGTATCATCACAAAACATTATATAGCCATGCATGAAAGAAGTGAGAACAAATAACTACCTTTCTCAATATATGCGGGGAAATAAAGAAAACCAACAAGATACATTTTCTTCACTTACGTTACATTTTCTTTGGCAGTCACGTAAAGTGACTTCAGTGTAAAAATGTTTGCAACAACTCAAACCTGTTGCGTGACATAACAGAAGAAAATGGTACAGCTGCGAGCCAAAACCCACTCCAATAATCTGAATGTGCAGGTTTCTGACAAAGTCCCATTGCAATTTCTAATGCCACGAACGCTTTTATTTCATTTGAAGATGTATCATTCCAGGCATGAAAGCGAGAGGATGGTTCAAAGTCAACAGGTGTATTCAAATATTGACTGGCGTACCTGTTTGTCTTGTTTGAAATCTGAGCGAATGCTTCATCGGGGAAAAACAAATAAAAGAAGTCGACTGGCGAAAATTCGGTTGCGTCAACAAGGATTGCCGGTCTTTGAGTGAATTTTGGGAGCCATTTAGACTCGAATGGATCGATGTCTTCGTAAATCTCTCACTGAATTTCAGGCCCGTGAGCTGCTGCTCGCAGGTTCCTTCGCCTTCGCGGCAAATTTTCTTCATCAGCTGACGATTCCATTTCGCTTTCGATCTCATTGCTGCTTTCAGTACATTCCGCTTCATGACCAATTTCGCTAGCGACATCTTCGTCGCTTACACCGCTTTCACTATCAGCCCTTTCCGAATCACTGTTTAGAAAAATGGCTTCCATAACTTCTGCACATGTATAACACCTTTCTCCTGACGCCATATTTAAATGCCCAGTTTCGGAAGCGATCAAAAAGTCGAAAAATATCGGTTCTTGCTTCGAGTTCGCTGTTGAATTTGCATTTAGTGATTGAATACAAGGAAAACCGCTTGTTAACACAAGACTCAACCCAATTGGCCCATCAGAAGGCAAACCGTGACTGGCTTATTACAACTCTTTTGTTTGGGAAACTAAAGTCGCCCTTGGCAGTGAAAGGGTTATTTGATAGTTTTGTTTTCTTTAATGGTTTCAAGCTTAAACGACCGAAGAAAGGGGGTTGGCTAGCCATACAATCCATGGCCCTGGTTTCGTCCCTAAACCTTGCCAGTTTTGGCGTGCCCCGGCAAACAAAGTAATCAATAGCACAACTGTAGGAGCCCAAATAAGGGATCGCTAATAACTCATGCCCAGGACTGAACTATATCTCGCCCTTTCGTTTTCGCCATTTAGAATTAAATCCTTACAACTATAGTAGCCTACATGAAATCAGGTTCATGGACATTTAATTCAGAGATTTGAACTTTATCGCATTTACATTCACAGAACGACTATAATTCAGTCCAGGTAAAGACACCAAAAGAGCCCTGCTTTAAACTTGGCCAAAAAACAAACAAACATTGTTTTGTTAAACTGCAAAAGTATCTGCACATTGGAATAACGGTGGTTATCATGGAAGCAAAAAGAGGTGCCTATTGCAACCTGTGTAATGCTTACCATTCACTTGGTGACTTCCGAAAAGCCATTGAGTATCACGAAAAGTATTTGAAGATTGCCAAAGAAGTGGGTGATCGCAGAAGAGAAGGACTTGCGTATTGCAATCTGGGTAATGCTTACGAATCAATTGGTGACTTCCGAAAAGCCATTGAGTATCACGAAAAGTATTTGAAGATTGCCAAAGAAGTAGGTGATCGCGCAGGAGAACGACGTGCCTATGGCAATCTGGGTATTGCTTACCAATCACTTGGTGACTTCCGAAAAGGCATTGAGTATTACGAAACGCATTTGAAGATTGCCAAAGAAGTGAGTGATCGCGCAGGAGAAGGACGTGCCTATGGCATTCTGGGTCTTGCTTACCAATCAGTTGGTGACTTCCGAAAAGGCATTGAGTATCACGAAAAGCATTTGAAGATTGCCAAAGAAGTGGGTGATCGCGCAGGAGAAGGAGGTGCCTATGGCAATCTGGGTAATGCTTACCAATTACTTGGTGACTTCCGAAAAGCCATTGAGTATCACGAAAAGCATTTGAAGATTGCCAAAGAAGTGGGTGATCGCAGAAGAGAAGGACTTGCGCATTGCAATCTGGGTAATGCTTACGAATCACTTCGTGACTTCCGAAAAGGCATTGAGTATCACGAAAAGTATTTGAAGATTGCCAAAGAAGTGGGTGATCGCGCAGGAGAAGGACGTGCCTATGGCATTCTGGGTATTGCTTACCAATCAGTTGGTGACCTCCGAAAAGCCATTGAGTATCACGAAAAGCATTTGAAGATTGCCAAAGAAGTGAGTGATCGCGCAGGAGAAGGACGTGCCTATGGCATTCTGGGTATTGCTTACCAATCACTTGGTGACTTCCGAAAAGGCATTGAGTATCACGAAACGAATTTGAAGATTGCCAAAGAAGTGGGTGATCGCGCAGGAGAAGGACTTGCCTATGGCAATCTGGGTAATGCTTACCATTCACTTGGTGACTTCCGAAAAGCCATTGAGTATCACGAAAAGGATTTGAAGATTGCCAAAGAAGTGGGTGATCGCAGAAGAGAAGGACTTGCGTATTGCAATCTGGGTAATGCTTACGAATCACTTGATGACTTCCGAAAAGCCATTGAGTATCAGGAAAAGTATTTGAGGATTGCCAAAGAAGTGGGTGATCGTGCAGGAGAAGGACGTGCCTATTGCTATCTGGGTAATGCTTACAATTCACTTGGTGACTTCCGAAAAGCCATTGAGTATCACGAAAAGGATTTGAAGATTGCCAAAGAAGTGGGTGATCGCGCAGGAGAAGGACGTGCCTATGGCAATCTGGGTAATGCTTACCAATCACTTGGTGACTTCCGAAAAGGCATTGAGTATCACGAAAAGGATTTGAAGATTGCCAAAGAAGTGGGTGATCGCGCAGGAGAAGGAGGTGCCTATGGCAATCTGGGTAATGCTTACCAATTACTTGGTGACTTCCGAAAAGCCATTGAGTATCACGAAAAGCATTTGAAGATTGCCAAAGAAGTGGGTGATCGCAGAAGAGAAGGACTTGCGTATTGCAATCTGGGTAATGCTTACGAATCACTTGGTGACTTCCGAAAAGCCATTGAGTTTCACGAAAAGGGTTTGAAGATTGCCAAAGAAGTGGTTGATCGCGCAGGAGAAGGACGTGCCTATTGCAATCTTGGTAATGCTTACAATTCACTTGGTGACTTCCGAAAAGCCATTGAGTATAACGAAAAGTATTTGAAGATTGCCAAAGAAGTGGGTGATCGCGCAGGAGAAGGACGTGCCTATCGCAATCTGGGTATTGCTTACCATTCACTTGGTGACTTCCGAAAAGCCATTGAGTATCACGAAAAGGATTTGAAGATTGCCAAAGAAGTGGGTGATCGCGCAGGAGAAGGAGGTGCCTATGGCAATCTGGGTAATTTTTACCAATTACTTGGTGACTTCCGAAGAGCCATTGAGTATCACGAAAAGCATTTGAAGATTGCTAAAGAAGTGGGTGATCGCGCAGGAGAAGGAAGTGCCTATGGCAATCTGGGTAATGCTTACCAATCACTTGGTGACTTCCGAAAAGGCATTGAGTATCACGAAAAGCATTTGAAGATTGCCAAACAAGTGGGTGATCGGAAAGGTGAAGGAGTTTCCTTGAGCAGCCTTGGTAATGCTTATCAAAAACTTGGTGATTTCAGGAGGGCTTTGCCGTGCTTTTCTTCCAGTGTTGCAGTTTTTAATTCCTTAAGGTCTCTCCTGAAAACAGAAGATCAGTGGAAAATTAACTTTCGCGACCTATATGGGACTGCGTACACTAATTTCTGGACGACATTACTAAAAGTGGGTCGGACCGAGGAGGCCTTATCTGCCGCTGAGCAGGGACGAGCACAGGCCTTGATGGACTCGCTGGTTGCTCAATATCGCCTTGCCCCGCCTATATCATCGACATTTGACGCTAAGGAGGCAATCCTTTTCCTGATGAGAGAGATATCTACACCAACAGCTTTCCTAGGAATTGAGGAACTCGCGGTAAACATCTGGTTTCTTAGCAGGGGAAGGGAAATTACACTACGACAAGGAAAGATAGAAGGTGAGAGTAAAGACGAAGATCCCATTTGCATCTTACTAGAGACAGTTTTGAAAGGTATTGGAGCTGGTGTTGGAGTAAGATGCGAAAATCGTGCACTGGATGAACTGACTAATGATCTCCCCTTGACTAGAGAAGCCGTGGGATTACCAGCAGAAGACCTAGGGAAGTCATCGCACTTTAGCGACCATCCTTTAAAGCCACTTTATGATGTAGCTATTGGCCCTATTTGCGACTTGCTTCAAGAAGAAGACCTGGTTGTAGTCCCGGATGGTCCGCTCTGTGTAGCTCCATGGGCGGCCCTCAGTGAATCTATTAGGATTCGCACCGTGCCTTCGCTTTCAACTTTAAAGGTATTGACAAGTGTGCCTGAAGACTATCACAGAAAGAGTGGAGCGCTTTTAGTTGGAAATCCCTGTTTGAAAGGGTTGAAAGAAGTGAGGGGATTCTTTCGTGATTCTCCTGAATTGCCATATGCACAAAAGGAAGTAGAAATGATTGGAGAAGTTCTTAAGGTGCGGCCCCTAACCGGAAGAGGGGCAACAAAAGCTGAAGTGCTGAAACGAATGTCCTCAGTTGGTTTGGTTCACATTGCTGCCCACGGACACAACAAAACTGGAGAGATTGCGTTGGCTCCAAACCCTGGTTGGACATCCCAATTCCCCGAGGACAAGGACTACCTTCTGAGCATGTCGGATGTGCAAGCAGCCTGCCTTCGAGCCAGCCTTGTGGTCTTAAGCTGCTGTCACAGTGGTCGAGGCAGGGTCTTGAGCTCTGAGGGAGTGGTTGGTATGGCACGTGCTTTCTTGTGTGCAGGTGCTCGTTCTGTATTAGTGTCACTGTGGGCTATTGATGACGAAGCCACCATGGAATTCATGAAACGTTTCTACCAGCACCTGGTGGAAGGAGAAAGGGCCAGTGTTGCTGTTCACCAAGCCATGAAATGTCTTCGAGACTCAGAGAAATTTTCTGCCATGAGGTACTGGGCTCCATTTCAACTTATTGGTGATGACGTCAAGTTTCCTTTTGGAGAAAAGAACAATGCCGAATGACGTAAGTAATCTCAATTGTCCTGATCAGTCGATTATTTTTCACATTGTAACATCCCTGCGGATTAGCACAGAAACTTTCAGTTGTTTCGTATGATGGTCTTGACGAGTACTAGAGTTGCTCTCGGCTGCACCTCGAGCCACTCTTACGCTTCTCTCGTGCTCTCCAAACTTTCCGCGCGCATCCATAACTCAGCGGACGCACGGTAACCATCGACCAATTCTTAATTTGTTCATCATGACGCTAAAAGCGCACTTTCGGAAATAGCTCACAACTCACCCTTGAATACTCTTATTTGCCTTTAATTCACTTGAAGCCACCAAGATTGCTTTTCTCGCTGTTGTCGCTACCACGATCATCTTACACAAAACCTAAAGGGGAAGTGCGTGCAATGTCTTTTTCTTTTGTTCGTTTTAAGGGTGATTATATAATTTGGTAACGAAACTTGAAAGGGTACCGATCTTGACAAATAAAGTAATTCCTATCTTAAGTCAATAACTCAATCAATGAAAAAATGGTGACTCACGTGCACAATAACTGCACAATTTCCGAGAGTACGCTTGCAGTGCAGCTGCATAGTGAACAAGAGCTATCCATGCACCTTTGAAATGGTATGATTTGTCAAAGGTCTGTGGAATTGTAATTGAAATAAAAAAGAAAAAGAAAGAAAGAAGGAACAATTAACAGACAAGCAAACAAATTAATTGGTAACCTTACCTTCTTGGGATTTTATTTTGATACAGAAAGTTCTGTGTAAAGTCAAGCGTTTTTGATACAATAAGAAGTTGGGGAATCAACAGCAAGCCTGACGCTATCATGTGCTAAACTAAATGCTTGAAACTCTCATTTGATATTTATGTTTTTGCAATATGGTCTAAATGTCTTCCTTATAATTACACGTTTCTTCATTTTGCTGAAAAAATACCTATATAAGGTAGTTTAAAATAAAATGGCAATATGTTACTGATTATCTGCTTATACGAGACCGGTACGAAAAATCTCAGGCAAACCTGATCTCAGTTCGAGAAAGAAAAAAGAAAAGAAACCTCTCAAATCGTTACAAGATTTTACCCTCGGAGTAGTGTTCCAGCGGTTTGGCATTTGGCATGCTCAGGACACACAAGGACCGAGTTGTTCGAAGCGGGGTTAGCACTAATTTCCGGATTAAGTGGGACCAAACCCTTTGGATTGTCATGGTATTTAACCTGTTTTAGTTCTAACCTTGTTACGAACAAGTCTGGCCAGAGTTTGATTATGGTAGAGGATTGATCAATGCAGTACACGTATGCCTGAAAGTTATTCTGTACCTGTTATACCGGCCTTTGTATCCATCCGCGTCTCATAGTGTCTCATCTAATGTCGCTATGACAGTCCGCATTCGTACCGGTCTCATGTAATCACTGGCTAACTATGACAACTATTTTCACTGTCTATTTAATCACGAATCTGCCATGCGCGCAACGCCAGCAGTCTAACCTTGTTACGAACAAGTCTGGCCAGAGTTTGATAATGGTAGAGGATTGATATATGCAGTACACGTATGCCTGTAAGTTATTCTGTACCTGTTATACCGGCCTTTGTATCCATCCGCGTCTCATAGTCTCTCATCTAATGTCGCTATGACAGTCCGCATTCGTACCGGTCTCATGTAATCACTGGCTAACCATGACAACTATTTTCACTGTCTATTTAATCACGAATCTGCCATGCGCGCAACGCCAGCCTGCCCCAGTGTTTTTGCAGCCATGCTGCCAGTGTCCATGGTGTACCTTGTTGACCTTTTTGAGCAAATTATCTCATGTTTTCCGCTCATTTGGCCGGTTAAGGCGTTCGGATCCGGTTACAGAGTTTTTTTACCCCTCCCTCCTTTTGGTTCAAATTATATTGTACCATATTTAGAAGAGAAACCGCGGTACTGTCTTCCTGTGAGGTAGTATTTGTGATTCTTTTCATGAGGTGGCTCGGAAAATAGAGGCGCTTACCATTTAAACAAACCACCAGGATCGAAATCTTACACGTAACTATTATATAATCCAGCTTGTCTTAGCCAAGACGGTTAAGATGGAAAATATACCAGTGGTAAGACGAGAACCCGAAAAGAGCAAAGGCAAGACACCAAAGAACAGAAGAACTAATAAAATACGAAAAGAAAGGTAAATATAAACAAGACACTGATGAAGCCGAAGGGCCATAATTTCTAAAACATTCCAAATGGAATGCTGCGTACCACCTGATAATAATTGTCAAAAGATAATAGTACCTGTTTTAGATTAGACCATTTGGGGCCAGAGCCGCCTTGAAGTTTCGAAAGTTTAAGGTGGCTCTGAATCCTCTCCCATGACTTGTTTTTAAACTTTGTGAAAAGTTGAATCTTGACGCGCTGATTACAATTCGATTAAAAAAAAAATGGGGATCGCGGAGCTCGTTTTTGAGTTACAAGCACTTTTACTAATTAGTTGGGCTGACGAGCTCAAATTATGGTTCAGAGAGGGCTATGACCATATATGGTTGGCCTTAAATTTGCAATTGGGGTCTAATACACATGCGTAATTCTGAAAATTACACCGGGTCGGGCAACACGGAGTATGCATATAAAAGCAGAGTAAACCTGGAGGTAAAAGCGACGAAAGTGCGACGAAAAGCAAAGGCAGTGAAATTGGCTATTTTTCGACCATTTTGCTAAGGGGTTAACGTTACCATTTGAGCAAAAAGATGACCAAAATTAGAGTGTAAAATTCCATGAAAACGAGGTCTAATAGCCCTATAAGGAAGTTTTCTCAAACCATTAAGGCCTCTAGTTTAATTTGAGACGACAAGGGGGTCTTTAAGAGTGCTACAGGAAACGTTTTAGCCATAAACGCAAAGGCAGTGAAATTGACTATTTTCGGCCATTTTGCTAAAGGGTTAACATTAGCATGTAGCCCGAAATCAGCAAAAAGATGACAGGGCCGTACATAGCTGCACTCGGCTGTACAGAGCTATAAAGTTGTATAAACAGTTGTACTGGGCTATTTACACGGCTACACGGGGATACGCACAGCTCAACACATCTACACAGGGATATGCTGGGCTATACCGATCTTTAAAGGGACATACTGGGACCTACACTGCTACACTGTGCTATGCACGGCTATACAGTGTTGTACAGGGCTATACAGGGCTAGACACAGGTAACAGCGGACTCCACGGTTAAACACAGCTTTTCGCGTATATGACCGAAGGAGAAAGATCGCTTGGCAATATTTGCGCAATTCCGGTCCGGCCTGGACTTGCTCTTGAGACCTGCTGGTTTGTTGATCACTTTGAAAAAGATGTTAAAAATGATCAGCAAGGACTCGGTAAGAATACATGAAAAACGCTCGCCGTCCCACATGCTACGATTTTGAAGTTCTTTAGACCTCTACAATACCAGTAATCGCGGAAGGACAATCCGTCTTGGGTTTCATAATAGCCCTCAAATTTCGACGTTTATTATAGCAGTATTGTGTTGCTTCCTTTATCGATATGTATAAGACTATGTTTATAAGGACCAAATCCAAATGAATCCAATCCCTAATTGGGAACTTTAAACCCTTATTGATAATCTCCCGTGGCATGGTTACTGCTTCGCAAGGTGCGGAGCGTGTCAAGGATTGCTCAGAGACACCAACTGATGCCGTTTCTCGTCGTATCGGTCGCAGTTTATCAATTTTGGCAAATAAGCATGCGCTCATTTTTCAAACCGTCTACTGACGCCGGACTTCCGTCTACTCCAATGCACACCACATGAAAGAGAAAATTACTACAATCTCAAACTTACATCGCTCAAAATCCTATATTAAGTTAACCGGAACTGAGCTGTGAGTGCGAAAGGGATAATAAATAATAATAATGAGTCTTTATTTCATCAAAAGATAAAACTACATGTCTTATGCTACAATAATACGGAAGATAGAAACTATGATAAAAATATCTATCTATCCATATATCTATAATATATTTAAAAAAAGTATGTGATTACAATAAATGGAGCTTAAAAATCAACCTATTTACAAAGGTGTTCATAAAACGCTGTGTATTAATTTTCGGGCGTGCGCAGCCTTTTTTCCTAAGATTATATACATAAGTCTTCTGGACAGGAATGATATCTTTTAGTGGGTGGCACTCCGTTGATATTAATTTCTTTAAGATGTTTCGGTCTTGTTTATTTAAAAGGTTCTTGATAAAAACTGGAAATGAAATGAAACGGCGTTTATGGCATCGGTCTAAAATCTGTCTCATACGGTCTTGGGGTCTACATTTCTCTCCCTCATGATCACTGCCTTGTCGTGGGCAGACAGGCTGCCGTGGACGGGTATCTGAAAGCAGCGAGAACTGCGGGTTGGAATGAACAACACGTCCAGAGGTACCGCTACTATACTGGTCCAGGTACCGCTACTGGTTTAGGTTTTGCTTGATGAAATTTTGAGTGAAATGGAAAAGGCTGTAGCGGATGGGATCAAATGCTTACCCTCTTTCGCTTCTCTCGTGCTTTTAGCAACCTCGCGCGTGCCCAGTAACCCAATAGAGCACGCTGAGCCTTTTACCATTTGTTAGTTGGCTGCGTCGCTTTCACCGTATGTCACTGGCCTTTTAATCTTTGTGCATTTTTTTATTGTTTCAGCACGGCATTGATTCTGACCGTCCAGTTTGCTAATCGCATTTTGACATTGCTGGTTCATGCGGTGATTTCCCGAAAGTTCCGACTGGAGCTCCAGTGGTTGCCATGGCGGCATACTTCCTCAAAGACCATTACTGAGTAGAAAGGACGAAGCGAGCGCATGTCTCTATTTGAAATGATCACTAGAGTAGCTTTAAGCATCACCGGGCTTTGTAATCGTGTAACGAGTCATTTTCTGGGTGTTTTGAGTTTAGCTTTCCATGTTTTGCCCGCTTGTCCACTACGCATATAATAAGCTGAATTTTGCTGGCATTTTGATTGGTTCTACATATTCGCTTCAAGAAAATTACTTCAAACCAAATACAGCGGAATGATTTAAATAGTGACAAATTATGCGCCGATCAACTCGAAACTTCAACATCCCCCCCCCCCCCTTCGGGCAAACCCCGGGCATTTGAACTTTTGAAGATTGGATCGTTCAAATTCCCGCCCCCTTGGGCCAAAATGGTGTTCAAATGCCCCACCTTATCGTCGGATCGTCGGAGCAAGTGTAAGCTGCTCTAACTCCGAAACACGGCAAAGATTGTTTAACGAGAGTACCGTATACATATCAACAACAGAGCTTACAACTGCATGTATTTTAAATTGTTCAGTGTCGGTTGATTACCTCTAACAGAAACGTACAACTTTAACAATGAAATGGGGGTGTGAAAAGGTACCATACTGTATTTACTCTATAGCATGACGCAGCCAAAATTACGCAGCCAAAATTACGCAGCCAAAATTCTTTTGACAGTTCAGTTACTAAAAGGAAAAAAACCCAGTCACTTAGCTAATTGATTCGAATTGTCAAAACCCTATTTACAGTACTTTCCTATAACGGTGTAGCTTTCTTAATAACATCAATCTCTTTTTGCTTCTAAGCACGTGTTTATAGCTGTTAGCGACTTCCGCGCCCGAAAAAAAGAAGCCATTCGAGACCCGACACTTCCGGTTCAATTTTCCCCACCCCACCTAGGCACAGGTCAAATTCCCCACCCCCGGGCACAGAAAATAGTCAAATGCCCGGGGTTTGCCCGGGGGGGAGTGTTGAAGTTTCGATTTGATCGGCGCATTAGCTGTTTCTTTTGATTTACTGAACTGAATTTTGAGAGGGAAGATGTTACAAAAACCAGAAAAGATAGTAGTATAGTAATATCTTTTTATTTGCAAACAAGTTAGAGCTTGGTTTATGAAAATTTTGTTAGCTCAATAAAAAGTCAACTGAACAGAAATGAATAACCGGTTCTTCTTTACTTGTTTATTACAGATACGGTGTAGTCTACAATCACGTGAACATCTTCAAACAAATATAGGTGGAAAGTGTTTGAAATGCATAGTATTTTCGCATTCTACGTTCTCCGTTATGATCTCCTATCCAAGCTCCAACCCCCTATTAAAAAACAGGACAAAAATTCGACGTAAAACGTTTGTTGGTCGTACCAGGCCTAAGGCCGCGCACGAGTCTAAATCTGCGCTTCGGTCGCGTTCTGTCGCAGAAATGTTGGTTCCGGCGGTTTTGCGCGAGCGCTAATGACAAACGACCGGAGTTTCGGCAAT
>BLFK01000034.1:1164717-1170985 GCA_014634185.1 Astreopora myriophthalma | reverse complement strand
GGGGGGGGGGGGACCAAATGCATTTTTGTCACGTGGAACCGGCGCTTCTCTCGCTCGCCAGCTCGACGTTCTCTCGGACCTTGGAGGAAAAAAATTTCTCTGGCACCCAGGGTACGTAAAAACCAGCCATAATCGGTCTCGGTTTACCACCTTGAGCGACTCTTTCGCTTCTCTAGCGCTTCAGTGGCAACCTCACGGGTGCTCCATAACTCAATAATGCACGCTGATTAGTCTTTTATTATTTGTTCATTGTCTGCGTTTTCACCATGGTACTACCCTTTTAATTCTTTGTGCATTTCCTTCTCCGCGCCTTGCAATCGCGTAACGAGTCCTTTTTCGGGGATCTTTCCTTCTAGGTGTTTAGGTAGCTGAATAAAATTCAAAGAGAAATGAACAAATATGAGAACTAATACTCACATTCCTTTCTGCTTTGAGTCGTTGTGGCTTATACAGCCCTCTCGCTGGGCCTGTTACCATCTTGGCTTTTAATGAGACCATTAAACTTGACCTTTACCGGCGTTTTGTTTACTTGTTTATTTTCGATACAGTAGTCTGAATTGACAAGAAGAAAATCCTTAAACAAATAAAAAAGGAATGTATTTGAAATGCACGGTATTATCGTATTCTATGTCCTGATCCCCTATCCAAGCCCCGCCTTCCCCCTCCCCTGCAGTGGAACTCTACAGAGGTCACTTGACCGCGTGCCCCCATTCATCGGGGGCACACGGGGAAAATAAAGGAGAAGGAATCGAGCGAGAATAATTCAGTCGTAGGTTTTTACTAGTATATTAAATGTTACCGTATGTCTATTGAGCTTGTCCTCTCGAATGTCGGCACCCCAACCCCCGAAAAGGACGAAAATTTTATGGAAAACGTTAATCGTTAACTTGACGGCTGTAGATGTGGATATGTACTTCACCCTTCACTTTTCGAGTTAACATTTGACTCGCTCTCGGAACACGTGCTTGGCTGGGGTACACCCTAGGGGTACCAGTACCAGTGATCTGGTGCCCCGGGATCGACGCGGGGAAACCAAACGAAGGGAAGAAGGTGCTTGGGCGGTTGCTAAGGAAACCGACTTTGAGCTCACTGACACCCCTCGGGGCGACCTGCCACAATAGCCGAAGGTCAGTGGAGGGGAAAGGGGAAAAGGAGAATTAAATAATGGAAGGAGAAAGGAGAGGGAAGGAGGTTACGCTGAAACTTCGTACGCGCACGAAGCTTGGAACGCACGGAATGAGAGAAGAGCAGGGGCAGACCGCCCCGCAGAGAGTTCCAGTGTCATCGCGAGGAGACTGGGCGCTCGCTAAACAAATATTAACTTCTGCCAAAGATTTCCGAAACCTTCATTTCAAGTTACTTCCGCCCACGAGTTCCCTGTGGAGAGCCTTTATATACTATTTCCACCCCTGACAATGCAAATGTGCTATATGTTATGCTGCTGGTTGAAGATTTTATATTACATCGCTTTGATTTTCTACCATGGGTGTGATGTGTACTTCGACGATTGGCAGACATACTATGCACATTATACGCAAACCAACAAGCTTCTGCAACTGAGTTCATATTTTGCTTCAGTTGTACTTTCGGTTCGTTGATTATCCTTCCCATGGCCGTGGTGTACTTGTATTACATCTGGCATCACTGGTGTTGCATTCGAACCCCGCGCTACAAATCAGTTGAGCGTGAGGATGGCATGATCTCTGGTAAAAAGTCCCGAAGTGCTAACAAATGCGATCGCAGTTTTGTCATGCTTGAACTATTGTTCTCTCTTTCGGAATTATTCTTCAAGGAAGACATTCAAAGCGGCTTATTGTTTTCATGGTACAAGTCTCCATCTAGTTTGGCAAGACCCGGTCTGTTTTTCATACTGTGCAGTATTGCTGCTCACGAAAAGCAGATGGTGTGTTTCGTGATGCAAGCAAAAGAATCCGTTGAAGGAGAGTTGAAAGGAAAGTTTGCCATGCTTCAGTTTACCTTCGCTGTAATTGGATCTGTACTCTCATTTGTATTCATGTTCCTTGTCGGATGGTCTCTGAGCATTTTTATTTCCGTTGGCCAGTTCGAACACGTAGATGCTTTGATAGAAACCTCTTCGTAAGCAGATCAGAGAAACTTTGGCTGAGAACTATTATCCTTTCATTACATCAACTGAAGATATTGTACATGACGCTGTAGTGAAAGGATTATGATTTGATTCCGTGATTACCAATACGCTAAGGAATTTCAGATGCTACTGACGATATACACCCTTTGTGTAATTGTGAACTGCTGTTTTATAGTACCAGAGGCTTTTCATGTTTCGCTTTTTCTGGTTCCTCTCGGAATGTTGTAGCTCTTGAAAAGCCCGATAGGTGCTCATTTTGTCGTGGTTTTATACTCTAGGCTGCAACCAAGGCTGGTTAGGAACCCTTCGCAACCTTGACCACTTAAAAAGCTGTTGTCAAATTTTCTTCGGCCCTCCAGTGGGCTACATAGGAAAAAAAATGGCCACCCTTAATAATTTGAGGCTCAGTTCGACATTCTATGAGGCCTCTTGCTCCGTATTTACTGCAAGTCCGTCTCAGTTAAGTGCATGATAGTGTACAATCACTAGTTGCTATACCATTGTATTCTAGAGTACATGTATAACCACCACGGGAATATATTGTAATCTGCAGTTACATTAAGTAATTATCATTGTCATTTAATTATCTTAGACGCTTTTGCAATGCTGTAGTATACCGTTCTACTCATGCAAATAAACCTTGTTGTTGTTGATATTTAACAATTAGACTACTCGTTTTCATTTTCTGATTCCATAGTGCAGACTGAGCCTTTTATCATTTCTTAATTGGCCAAATCCTGAGCATGTCCATGTGCATTTTATAACATGGTTTTAGCACGGTATTGATTCTAATTCTGATCTGCATTTTGATTGGTTCTTCTGTTAAAACCATTGAAACGAACTACAACTGATGAAGGTCCATTGCCTTGGCTGAGCTTTGTTTGCTGGGCAACACTGAATAGATATGGAGTCTGCCAACTTTTGGCCACGAAAGTGACACATTATCGAATGAACTTCAATCTATTAACAGACAATTTAGTAAACCCTAAGGTATTACCCGCAGCAAAGGTGAGAGCAAAACTACCCTAACGAAAAGTAAACAATAAGGAAGTAATGCTAACATCTCTACCTTGAGCAGGCGGGAAACGAGAGGGAAATCCAATTTTCCTGGCTTCAAATTGGAGAAAAAACGCCCGTAATCTGGCCTGCGCAATTCAAATATATTTCTGGACAAGTCCTGCATGTAATGACATCTACAATGTTGTATCGGCCTCCCTTCCATGCCAACCAACCTTACCCCCCCCCCCGCACCCACCCACCCACCCAAAAGAAAGGACGAAAAAATCCGATACAAAAACGTAAATTGTTAACTAGACCTCTGTGGATGTAAATACGTACTTCACCTTTCTATTTTTGGCGACCTCGTTTCAAGTGACAATCTGCCTTTGAGTTCAGTCCATGTCAGAGAGGGCCTTTGTAAATTTTTATTCTTCACGATGTATACCTGCTATATGTTATGCTGCTGGTTAAAGATTTTTTATTACATCACTTTGATTTTCTATCATGGTTGCGATGCTTATTTTGATTGGCACACGTACAATGCATTATACGCCAACCAGCAATTTTCTGCATCCGCGTTCCTAATTTGCTTCAGTTGCGCTTTCGGGTCGTTTGTGCACCTTTTCTTGGTTACGGTGTACATGTATTACATCAAGTATCACTGGAGTTGCATTCAGAGCCCGCGCTTTACGAAGTTAGTCAGTCAGCACGAAGATAGCATTTGTACGATCTTTAAAAATGGAAAGTGGCGAAGTGCTAACCAGTGCGATCACCGTTTTGTGTCGCTTGAACTGTTGTTTTCACTTTTGGAATTATCCTTCAAGGAAGACGTTCAAAGCGGCATGTTGTTTTCATTGTACTACTATGGATCCACTTCGGCAAAACCCGGTTTGTACTTCATGCTTTGTAGCATTGCTGCTCATGTGAAGCAGATGATATGTTTCTTCACGAAAGCTTTCGGTTTCGGTGAAGGGGAGCAGTGCCTTCTTAACGACGCCTGTTCGTGTGTCAAAGGCATCCTTTGTATCATTGGATTGATACTCTCATTGACATTATTTGTCCTCGTCAGCGTTTCTCTAACATATTTCACAAGGCCAGTAACGTTAGAACACGAGTAAACTCTGATAACTTTTACGTAAACAAACATCGAGACTTCATTTTAACCAGGAGAAAATATCGTGTTGAGATCACGAGTTTTACTATGACCAGGGTGAGTTGCCTTTTTTATTCTGTGACAGTTTGATTGACTGAGAAACGATGAAGAGCTTTTGAAAAACTAACATAGCGAAGACTGCTGTTCGAATACCCTAGGTACCCGAAACTTTTCTAGTGGATTTTCCAGTTGAGGTAACCCTAAGCGCCATGGTGTGACTCGTTTGGAAAAGCCCCGACACCCACTGTATCAACTTTCAGCTCGCGACTTTGAAGACGATGGGCTTTCGGGGAGCAAGATCGACCCTGTTCGACACACGCTGAAACACCATTTGGTACCTTGGCTGATCTTAAAAGCTGTAGTTTAATTTTCTCAGGCACGGAACTACAAAGGAAAGGATCCGTCACCTTGTATAAGACTGTATGCGTCAGTATTGTAATTTTGGATCACCTTGTATAAGACTGTATGCGTCAGTATTGTAACATGTGCATCGTTAGGGGTGATGGTGCTCGATCTTTCTGGCTGTGTTCTCTGCCGGACGGTATGCAATCACTGTTAATGTGCTGCCTTCATAAATGAGTGGTATATACTTTGGATCACTGAATCAAATCAATAATGTTCTTGATTTGCTGGGAGGTGTTACGCTTTCAAATAGTCTAAATTATAGCTGCGGCAAGATGGTCGGTTGCTGGACGTTCTTGCATTGCGCTTCGACCCTATTTCAGACACGTCGTATAAATGGGCCTGTAAAATGGCATAGCTTGATATGCCTTTTTATTCGAGATCTCTAGCTTTTCATGGGCGTTGACTCCTCTGTTCTCTCGTAATTTATGTCTTCATTGATCAGACAGCATGTCGTACCAGAATCTTGATTATAACTGGCGAGTGAAGCCATGCAAAGGTGTTCCTGCGATCTCTCGAAATTTAGTTGCTGGGTTTGGACAGTGTAATCCAGCTGAGCGTGATTTTGCAGACCACATACAAAACTGATATCTATTTTTTTTTAATTTCAGTCATGGAGTGTAACGGCATAAAATAAAGATCTGAACTTGCAATATGGGGCGTTCTTAAGTCTGTTGTTCAGGTGACGGCACACGAGTGACCGCCGTTTAGGACCCATCTAATACGAGGACTAGTCCAGTGAAATCTTATATAATTCCCTCTTTCTACCTTATATCAACTATTGTAACCTCATCTGGGCATGTACATATACCTCCTACCTTACTTCAACCCCTCTATCTACTCCAAAAGAAAGCCATCCGAATTATCACCTTTTCTCCTCCACGAACACGTTCTAAGCCTCTTTTCTCGAAGCTTAATATTCTTTCTCTCCATACACTTTATAAATTTCATGTTTCTTGTTTTGTATTCTCACCCTGACTTTAATCGCCTTTTACCTGCCTCTCTTTCCTCGCTCCTCCATTTTAATCGTGATTTTCATGATTATCTAACTCGTTCTTGTTTCAATTTGCATAAAATGTCCCTCAGGTTTCAATTTGCTATTAGTTCTCAAGCCCCGACTATTTGGAATGATATCCCCTCGACTGTCCGTGACAGCCTTACCACTAATAACTTTAAAAAGAAACTAAGATTTCACTTTCTAAGCCTGAATTGTACTAGCTCAGGATTCTCATAGTTTATTGTTAGTTTATTGGTCACTAGTTCAGTCTGTCTCTGTTATAGGACTGCATGCATGTAAACTTATTCAATATAGTTTTGTACTTTGTTTTAGTCTTGTAGTTTAGCCTACAATCTTCATTTCTATATAAAATAATTTCTGTCATTCTGAGCACAGGCCGTATAAGCCCCCGGCTTTGGCTTTGCTGAGTTTGTACTATATGAGCGATGGAATAATAATAAAGAGCAATAATTGCCAACGAGTCACCCTCGCGAGGACGCGAGGGTGACGAGGCGGCAGCATTATAAAGCCGTGTGTGTGAGTGGAATTTGGTTCAGGGACAGAGAATCTCGAATGCAATGTGAGGTAATGTAAGAGTGACATCATCGGT
>BLFK01000034.1:1149717-1159717 GCA_014634185.1 Astreopora myriophthalma | reverse complement strand
TAACCGCGATATTGTCCACAGCAATGTTTTTACACTTGCAATCAGTGCTGCTATAGTTCAACCGTCTGGCTCATGAATTGAAATCACTGAATTTTTGACTGCTTGTACAGAAAGCCTTTATTGTCATGTCTCCGGGACTTTCCCTACTCTTAACAGGGTCTTTTTTTTCGGGTACATTGAAAGACCCACTGAATGGCATTTGCATATTTCCGCGACGAGAAAATTGAATGTCAAATGCACGAAAAAATCATCCTGCGAGCAGAGTCTCCTGTTTACCAATTACTCCTGTACAATCACAACTATTCAGGAAAACTACTCAGGAAAATGTACCAGTTGAAAGAACTTCAATAGATTGTTCGCCATTTAATTTCCTTCTATACTTCCTTTCCACCACTCCCCCTTCGATTACCCCTTGCTAATTATTATATTACTTCCGGCTTATGTTGAACAACAGATGCAAACATGTGTAACTGTCATAAGGCAATGATTTTGTTCTACAGCCTTTTGATTGTCTATCACGTATTCGATCTTTCTGTGGATTGGTACAATTACGTGTTGTTCGCCAGTGAGACAGATCCTAGGGTTGCGATTTCATCAAATCTCACTAGGGTGAAGTTGTTCCTAACCCCCCCCCCCCGGGTTCCTAACCAGTTGTGTTAGCGGTAGTGTCTGCAGCTTTTTCATGGTTTTCGTGTACATTACATTTGGTTTCACCGGAGTTGCTTACGTGACGATGTAAAATACCATTTACTTCAACAGAAAAGCAGTGATCTGAGTGATTCGGATGCAGAGCTCGACTATCCCGCCATAAATTCTGAGAGGAAATGCAATCATCATTGCCCAAGCGTCGAATTGATTATTTCAGTCGTGGAATTCGCTCTTAAGGAAGCTATTCAGAGCGTCATAGTGTTTTGGATGTACACGGCGAAGGAAAGAAGATGGTATTTCATAACGTTCATGTCTTGCAGCGTTGTTGCAAACTTCAAACTATTTGCATGTTTCTCTTCCAATTTGTGTGCATGTGGCAAAGGCGAGAAGAAATGTTGCAAAGCAGGCTGCAGTAAAGACGGCTGTACATGTACCGTGTCTTTCAAGAGTATCATCTGTTTTTGTGGATTAGTACTTTCATTCTTGCTTATGTCCTTTACGTTTTGGTGTCTGGTGAAAGCAGTACTTGACAAAGAGTTTGTTGACCTCAGCTACAAAGCTAACAGTACCGACAGCAGCCTTTAAATGTAGGCTGGAGTTGTAGTGTAAGGCTGCTGCGAGTTTTTGCCTCTAAGATCGTGCCTCGACTTGTGGACAGCCTCTGCAGACCCGAGCTCTGAGGTCGAAACTATAATTTTTCAGTCCCGTGGACTGTTACTCCGAGTGTTAAAACGGAGAGTTTTGTTTGTATATCTTGGAAACAATAGAACATACTAATTGTTTCAATATGCTGTAGCGAAGTAGGGTGCTGTAATATATGTATCTATCTATCTATCTATCTATCTATCTATCTATCTATCTATCTATCTATCTATCTATCTATTGCCGATCGCCGAATTATGAAGCACCCGGGAGGCTAATTGCGTTTCAGAAGAGAAGATTGCCCTTCACGGCGTGACATTCACTTAAACACAATTAAAACAACATGAATTAATTAAATGGTTAAGTCACACATTTGGTTTCAAGAAATTTAACAGCTTTTCGTACAATTTACTCTCCTAATCTTAACTTGTAAAACAGAAGACACTTAGTACTAAACAGAGGGCTACTTTAGCTCAGTGGGGGAATCGAAGGATTGTCAAACTCACCCAAGAATCTTGATGAACACTGCTATGTTTTCATTCTTTCTTTATTTGTTCCGCCGTTCGCGCGTACCGTAAGTTTTGTATGCCAGGCCTCACTTTCATGAATCTTCCGGCTTTCCGTATTTCTCTGGATACTTGTAATGCTTCCATACTTTGGCCATGTATAGATGTATTTGTAGGGCGAAGATTTGCTTTTACGTCATTTTGATCGTCTATCAAGTGTTCGACGTTTGTTTGGATTGGTATAATTTCTACGTGCTGTACCGGGACGAAACATTTACTGGGGTTTCAATTTCGAGAAGTGATATCCCCGTCGAGATCTTATTTGGGTTGAGTTGTTGCACAGGAACACTTTTCAGCGGAGCCTTGGTTGTGGCGTACGGATACTACACCAAATATCACTGGTTTTGCATTGATGATGCAAGCTACCCTTCCGCTAGTTTCAAAGGTGGCGTGTTTTCGATCATTCGCGACAGTGCATTAGACGAGAACAAATTCGACCGTCGATGTGTCAGAGTTGAATTATGGGGGACTGTTCTAGAACAACAATGAAGGACGGCATTCACACTGGATTGCTGTTTTGGTTACGCAAATCTTTGGTGTCCAAGCCCGGCTGGCACTTCATAGTCTTTGCAGTCTGCAGCGTTGTGGGTCACTTGAAGCAGTGCATTTGTTTCATAACGAAATTGTGCGGATGGGGCGCTAGTGAACATCGGTGTTGCAACGACTCCTGTGTCAAGCGCCAATGTTGAGAGGACGGGAATGTCACAACAACGTAACAGCTTTAATACAGTCCTGGCCCAAGATGGCCGCGCATAACACAACACACAACGGCGGAAGCATGCGCGCGCATGTACAATACGCACAGCCGCAGGCACAGCCTGCTGGCGCAACCTCTTCTTCCCTCTAAAAGGAAACACAAGCGAGCTAACGGTTGGGATTCAACGGACTGGCCTGGGATTACAGCAGTTATGGAAACATGAATCATGAACGAAACTGAACATAGGTGAAAACGGACTAACGGAATGACACTGGCTCAGGAAATATGTCATGAAAGGAGTAAACCTAGTACTACACCGTAGAGCTGAGGCAACAGGCAGGCTAAAATCTGACATAGTCATTTAAGTACGAAGGAGGTCGGCGCTGTCTTTGAGGTCTTGGGTTAGGAGGTCCCGGAGGTGAACATGAGGAGGAACTCGAGGACTGGTCAGTAGCAACAACACTGGTGCACGGCTGCTCAGGGACGAAGGCGGGAGACGGGATATGGGAGGGGACATCAATCGTATCAGCACTGGCCAAGGGAGAGGTTAGCTCATCAACAGAAGGCACGGTGGTAAGCTCAGGGGGTGCAGGTGTGGATAGCGTTGGCCGTTCTGGGGCGGAGGGCGCTGCAGGAGTTACAGGTAAAGGCTCCTCGTCCTTGTCTTGGTAAGCTGGAGAGCCTGGGTGGTTGGACACTACAACGGAGGGAGGCACAGGGAAGCACTCAGATAACTTGACTTTGTAGGAAGAGGCTCTAAGTTGGGAACCACTAAATTTCTTCACGAAGCACCAGGGAGGGTCGGTGGAGACGACGATGTAACGGTCACGAGCTCGTGACTTGTCCTTGTCTGGGACGAGGTAGACAAGGTCTCCGACTTGGAGTGGAGGTGGATTTGGGACAAGTCCACGGGGGTTCTTGGACCTCTCGCTGAAGGCATGGTTGGAGGAACGCAGTTCATGCTTGGCGATGATAAATTGAGAATCGGAAAAGGGCAACTGTTCGTGGGTGAACTGGTTCCGCTGGGTCCACAATTCGCGAGACGATAACCCGGAAAACCGGAGGCGGGAATTAAGACGTGCAGTGGCGATAGCGAGGCCAACTTCACTGACTGGACGTCCTCCAGGTTCTTGACGAATGAGCTCTTCTTCAAGTTCACGTACAGCCTTCTCGGCGACGGGATTCTTGTTCTTATTCTTAACGCGACCGACCTCGATTGTGACATGTAAATGCTTAAGTGAGTCATTGTTACTCATGGACAAAAAGCCAGGAGCAGGATCTACGCGTACAATCGCTCTAGGACCATCAAGGGGGTGTAGACCAACGATTAGACGTGTGAGGGCGTCGCGGAGAGTGTCGTGTCTCTCGTCTTGTATCAAGCAAGAAGCGGTGAAGGATGTGGTGCATTCACGGAGAACTAGGATCGATTGGCGATGGCGTTTGATGACATCGGCGGCAAAGGAGACTCCTACGACTTCAGGGGGATCCTCAGAAGATTGGGAGATCAAAGAGGAGGGGAACGACAGAAGAGAGGCACAGGTGTGGCAGGCGGATGTCACGCGGGAGATGGCGTCGTTCATGTCCAAGGCAAAGAACTGACGTTGAAGCACCAATTGAAACTGATGGCGGGAAGGATGGTTGAGCTTAATGTGAAGGGCGGTTAACAAACCATCTAGCACGGACCGGGGTACCACGATGGCCTCAATAACTGGAACGAATGGTTGACTGCGTTTAACCACGAGAACTCCGTCCTTAGCAATAGAAATACAGCTAAGATAACGCTTGACATCACGAACATTGGTAAGTTTCTTTGACGGGCGAGTGCCTTGTTTAAGATGGGCGTGAACTCTCCGGAGGTCGGGACAATCACTTTGGATCTGTAGCCAGGCAGATCTTGTGGAAAATGGGAGGCTAGACTTATTGTCGAGGATGTCCTGGATCGAGACGCCCCGCACAACAGAGTCTTCCATGTCATGGACAAAGGTGCAAATCTGGCAATTGGGCTCGTTGCAGTCAGGGGCGTTGCGGCTAGTGAAGTCAGACGGGAGGTTGGCTTTCCCAGCCAGGTGCTGTAGGTTGACTTGGTAACGGCTGACAGTCGTTAGGAAGGAAGTTACTCGGGGACTCGCCGAGAACTCTCCACGGCAAAGTTTATCAATCGCCTGAACGCATGGCTTACTATCAGTTAATACAGTCGTGGGATGCGACGACTGGATGATGAATGGAGAGAAGAATTTGACTGCGGCAGCAATTGATAGGGCCTCAACCTCGCAGGGAAGCCAGTTGACTTGGTGTTTGCGCAGCTTGCCACTGTAGAAGCCAGCTAGGTGCAGGCCACTGGCACGCGAGACATACAATGTAGCACCGAGGCCACTCTTGGTAACGGATCCATCAGTGACTATCCAGAGGGTGTCGGAGGGGCACGGAAGAACGATGGATTTGTGCCTAGATAGGTGTTCCTGTGCAGTCTTGAACTTGAGGGTAAGAGTCTCGTCCCACAGTAGTTTGTCATTAGGCTGGAGGCCAGTGAGGGCGCACTCGAGGGGATCCACCACGTCCGAGCAGTTTGGGAGCACACGACTGAGGACCTTGTAAGCGCCAATAAAGGATCGAAGGCCTTTCACACTTTGGGGAGGCGGGCATGAAGACAAGACGGCGATACGGTGGGGGCTAGCTGACAGAGTGCCTTGAGACCAGATCCAGCCGAGGATGGTGGTAGATTTCGGGCAAATGATGGTTTTGGTAGGAGACAAACGAAGGTTGCAGCGGTCGAGGGACTCAAGTACACGTCTCCAGTTGGATAGGAGGGTTTCGGGTGAATCGCCACCGCAGTAGAGGTCATCTGCAAGTTTAGTCACGCAGCCTTCTTGGATAAGGTCACCGAGAACGCGGCACATCATTTCTTCTAGAGCAGTTTCAGAGCCAGGCATACCCATGGCTGATCTAGTGTACACACGGATTCCTCGAAAGGGTGTAGCTACGCCACAGTACTTCAGAGAAGACTGGGAGAGCGGGATCTGATAGAATGCTTGCGTGAGATCGGTTTTGATCAGATAGCGCCAGGGTGTGATGGTGCGCAGGGTTGTGTTGACGTCTGGCATAAGGGACGGCTGCGGTTTACTATACCGTGCTACATCAGCAAAGGCGGTTACGAGACGGTGTCCACCTGAAGGCTTTTTAACTAGGAACGACGGGTTAAGGTACTCGACGGTGATGCCAAGATCCTCGGGGCGACGGAAGACCTTGGCCTGTTCAAGTTCATCGAACATTGCTTGCAGCTCTACAAGTTGGTTGCGCGAGTACTGTGGGATGCGCCCTTTGCGCTGAGGGGGCTGTACTGGGCCAATGTTCACGGTAGCTTGAATGGGACCAGCCGCACCGTTGTAACCGGTTATCTTGGGATCAAAGACACGGTCGTACTCTTGCAGCAGCTGCTGAAATTTGAGGCGAGCCTGATCTGGTAGTAGGTTGTCAGGATCTACAGACACGGCAGACGAAAAGGGTGGTGAACACTTGGGCCGCACAGGAGATGGCTCGTCGGTGGGTGTCGGGCTGGGGGTCGGAGACGTTACGCCTATGGTGGGTAGGATCTGGCTGAGGTGTTCATGGCGACCGATGGCTTTTGGCTCGTTGGAAGTGTTAACTAAACGGATTTTGCATCCGACAGCTTCCAAGATTTGGGGTTCAGGCCAGATGTCGGCAGGTTTCGTATGCTTCGAGATAGGGGTGTCTGTCCGTGGCTGAAGTGCCAGTATACGATCATCTCCAAGGTCAGGGGGGATGTCCAGCTCTAAGTACTCTCCAGGCCACACAACAGTCGCGGAAGGAGGAGCGCGTAGGGTGAAAATTTGTGTGCGCCGCACGGCGTGGGAACCAGTGGTTGTAACATCTATAGGTTCGTAATGAATGATCTCAGAGTCTTGAATACGTACTTGGCACTTTGCGGGACGGACCGTAATGTCATTGGCAATCAGAAAGGGTGTGCCCGCTAAAATGTCTACGTCTAGGTCGTCAACGACAAGAGCGTCAAGAGCGAGTTGTTTGTCTGCTCGGGATAAGATGAGGTGGGTTTCGCCGGCTACGGCTAAGGGGGTCACACCGTCGGCCTGCAATGCCTGCTGGGAAGACTGTTTAATTGGGGCACCGATGGAACGGGCAACGGATGATTTAATCATACTAGTCTCTGCCCCAGTGTCAAGGGTGAGTCGTAGTGAATGATGCTTATAGAAAGCCTTGAAGTGGGGCGACTGTTTAGTACTGACCCGACGTGAAACGATACGTGCGGAAGCGCATGGAGTGTGGTCGTCTTCTTCAACGAAAGATGAGGGTGTACACACGGCGAAGTCAGCCTCCTCATCGTCAAGGGCAGAAGTTAGGCGAGAACGAGAAAGATAAGTACGGTCCTCTGGAGGTAAATACGAGCAAGCACTTAGGAAGTGCTGGTCATTGCGCCCTGCCTGTTTACATAAAGGACAAGACTTTGGTCGCTTGTTGGAGGCCCATGGCTGTGGAGACGATTTGTAAGAAGGGCGAGGAGGTAACTGTCTGAACCTTGCGGCGGTGGTGCGTAGAACTTTGGAGTCAGCGGTAGAGCGAATCTCTTCGAGGAGGGAGTCTAAAGCCTGTGAAATTTCCGGTTTCAAAGAAGCCAGTGTCCTTGACCTTAACTCTGTACCGTAACGTTGCTTTACAAGACCAGGCAGATCGGAGTGTATGAGCCTTAACCATGTTAAAACCACTAAATTTTCGAGTGTGGGGCTCAGCTCCTCATCAGCTGTAATCGCGTCACCGTGATGGGTAATGCTGCTATTGGCAACAAGGAGATTACCTTCGATGAAAGACATTAACCGCTGGAATAAATCTTCTGGGCGTTCATCGACATCAAGCTTAATGCTAGCAAAATCGAGGAAATGGGCACCAGTAGACTGGAAGCCGTAGTGAGCCCTTATCGCTTGCCAAATGGATTTGACGGATGTAGAATTTTTCACGATGGTATTACGTGAAATGACAGGGCAAAAATTTGCTATTTGACCCAACATAAGTTCCAGGTGCACGTTCTTCTGATCAGCGGTACGTCGACGAGAGGTTGGGACGCCTTCTCCATCAGACGTAAGTCCTCTTTGGGGGGAAGTGGATGACTTTTTCAGCCACGAAAAATCGTCTGCTAAAAAGGGGGCGAAATTGGCGTCCAGGGAAAGGGAATACTGGAGATTCTGCCTCCAGGCTTCGAATGTGGTAATGGTTTCGTTCTTCGTGAGGGACCATTGTTTTGGAGCTCTGTTGGAATTCATACTTTAACAATAAAGGACAGTGAAGTGATACTTTCCTTTTGATGAGATGGCGTGCTGCTACGAGTTCGCTCAACCACAGGATAGATTGGCTCGTTGATGCTTGGATTAGCGAGACAACTCTCGGACTCTCGGGCTACTTGACTCTCGGAGGCGTAGATTAGTCGCCGCTGCCACCACGCCAATGTTGAGAGGACGGGAATGTCACAACAACGTAACAGCTTTAATACAGTCCTGGCCCAAGATGGCCGCGCATAACACAACACACAACGGCGGAAGCATGCGCGCGCATGTACAATACGCACAGCCGCAGGCACAGCCTGCTGGCGAAGAGTATTGCCGGTATCATCGGCTGTCACGTTTTTAGTGGAAGCTGCAAGGGTTTAACCTCAGGTCGAAAAAAAAACTTGGAACCAAAAGCCAAAAGCAACTAAGTACGGAGTGTGCTGAGGGAATTGTTTATAGTTTAATATTGTTTCTTTAAAGTGAGTTACAAATGTATTGTTAATGGTGTAATGATATTCAGTATATAGCGATATATATCAGTGGTAATACAAGCTGTAACACTTTTACCACATTTAAGTCGAATTGAATCTCAACAGTTTTTAATAACAACTTCGTTCCCGCCGTTTCTTACACACTCTTTTCCTAAACCTATCCCATCATGCATGTATGCTACCACAGGTAGACCAACAAACACTACACAAGCTATAGCGCATTCAAGTTAGAAATGCTGAATTATGCATGAGCAATTAAGATTCGTTCCACTTTGCCAGCGGATGCCGGGAACACGAAACCCGGACCCGAAATTCTGAAAAATACTTGACTGTGTTTTGACCCCAGAGCGGCTCTTCCCGCGCGAGAAAAACGCGTTGAGAGAAAATATCAGCAGTAAAGACAGCCGTGTTAAAGACTATCAGACGAAGGCGACAAGATGAATAACCTCTGTCGGCTTGGTAACGAGAATGGCGTTTCCGCCCAGCAGGAGAATTGTGAACAAGCTGAAACGTGTCTCACTGAAAAACAGAGCCGAGTTGTTCGAAGTAAGGTTAGCGCTAACCAGGGATAAACATCATGACAGATTTTTTATGGGACTTCAAAGAAACCCAACCCAGAATACCAAGAGTGTTTGTGTGGACTTGTCTTCTGAGCTAGATACTTTTCAAGTTCAAGACATTTGGTGAAAATTTTTTTCGTCGACTGACCCAGACTTTTAAAGGTCATGAAGATGGCCTACGCAGATTATTTGTGTCGTAATTTGGTGAGATAACATCAAAGGGGCTTTTCCCAAGCGGAAGTTTGAAGAGTATGAGAGCTGTAAAAAGGGTTTTCTCCCACTCCCACCGAAACTGAAAACGTTCCGGGCCTTAGACACCCTGGCCAACACAACTCGCGTACAATGCTGGACGAAAACGTTTGATCGTTTAGCCGGCCTTTTGGGTTCACAAATAAACTCGGCGGTTAACCTTTGCCGAGAAAGGTAAGGCAAATAATTGCAAAAGAAAGAAAGAAAGAAAGAAAAGAACAGAGCATGCACCCTACTGGAAAGATAAGCAAACACGATCGCTCAGTGCATATATATTATTTATTGGTCTTGAACAGAAATACAACGCAAGTTTCTTTTAAAATCCGTACAAAACGAAACACGCGTACCGCAAACACCATCGTTGGACTTAACCCTGAGTGTTCAACAGTCATACACGATATGACATGGCGAGAAAAAGAGGTTCGCACGCAAAGTCCCACGTAAGCACCTTTAAATTCAATTGCCCAGTCTTTATGAAAATAAACAGTTGAACTACTTAATCTCATAAGATCCGGATGTTAGGAAAACGAAGATCCAACGATACTTCACCAGAGATGGCTACTCGTCCGCAGTGGATGATGTTTTCTGTTTTCTACTGCCGTTTGATACACTTTTCTTTTTTTTCTTGGGCACTTCTTTTTCCGGAACTTCGGTCTTCGCTTTTCGTCTCCCAGTTCTTCGTTTTCCGCACACCCGATCAACATTTATTCACATGACTATGTTCTTTCAGTCAACACTTTCTATAAATTTATCTCGATTGCGGAACCTCTACAATTTCACATTATTAACGAATGGACTCCTTCCTCAATCGAGATGATAGCCATACTGTAGTCTTTCTTACTGGACTGTGTTT
>BLFK01000034.1:1134717-1144717 GCA_014634185.1 Astreopora myriophthalma | reverse complement strand
AGGAAGCCACGCAGCATCTAAAGACGACACTTACAATTAGTTGCAGTTGCGCTGGCGCTGGAGAAAGATCGGCCGACCACAGGTGACCCAATGTTCTGGCTGTTCGTTGATCTTATGATTTATAGACTTTGTATGGGAAAATTATCTTTGAGGTTATAAACGCTGAGGCAAGCTGTAAATGTAAAAATAAACTTCACTTACATCTACGTACGGTTGTCCTCGTGTTTTCTGTGCAATCGGAGCGCAAACTGTGTCCGTTTTAGACGGGTTTGTGGCTTACGGATTTTTACGATGTCGTTCGTTGTCATTTCCCCTCATAAAGCGAAGAACCAAGGAGATCGTTAAAATCCGCAAGCCACAAACCCGTCTAAAACGGAGAAGATGAGGAGAACTCGGAAGTGGTCTATTACTTCTGTTTGTGTTTTACCGCATTCAAATGAAAACAACTTTAATCACACATGGTTTGATGCTACTCTGGTTTGGAGACTAAAGAACGTAGTTTGAGTAGTTACAAATCAAGATTTCAAACCATGGTTTTTAAGAGATCTCACTTACCTACTTTTCCACCGTTGTCAGTCAAAGACTGTAAGATCAGGATCATTTGATCAGAATCATCAGTCATGGAGTATTCTAAAGGGGGAAGCCAGGCGCCAGTGACTTTCAGGACTTTAGCCATCAATTTTGTACCTCAGCTTTTCTCGTGGTATTTGCTGTAGACCTATTGGAGATATAAATAGCTAGTGTCAGTTTTGAAACGCCTCTTTTCCTTCCTTATTTCCTCATGATTTTTCTTATAATTATAGATAGCTAATATTACAAACGAAACGTGCTTCATTCAGTACTACGATTCGTTTCGGAATTTGCAATTTCATGCTTATTCATAGCTACTACATGTTCCGCGAGGGACTTCAGGAAAACGTAGAACGCACGTAAAAGGTAACGCCCTAAGTTGTATTCACGTACTCAACGTTATAAAAGTCTCGTGCAACAGTTGCAGAGTTCAGTTGTTTCCGTGCAATGACCGTAGGATCCGCTACCCGCTATCTCAGTGATATTACTCTACCGAGTTATCCTTTGGTGTGAGTCGTCGACCCAAGTAAGTTTTTACCTTTTTTCATACTTGTTATTGCCTCAGTATTACTATTATTGTTATTATTATTATTATTATCCATTTTATCGTGAGTCATCTTTATTTCCTACAAATCAGAAAATAATCAGACAACTTGAGTCCTCTTAATTGTAAAATTACTTTTAACAACTATTATTCCTCCGATGGGTTATCTTCTTTAATTTGCCAACCTGTCTCCGTTTGTCCCTGTTCATGTTCTTTCAACGGGTTTTGGTACCGTAAATGAACAGATGCCAAAAATTGTATTCCTATTCTTGTCACAGCAAGGATGGTTGTTAATCACAATATAAATAGTTTTCGGAAAGAAGGCTGAATTTTTGCTACATTTGAATCAGAAGTTGACCTAAATTTCATGTGTGCAAAATCTTTGTTGGCATGGGTGGGTGTTGACAGCTCTTGACTGGCACCTCTCGATTTAAATGATTTGAAACTAGTGTGGTAAGCTAACGAAGGATCGGTCTTCCATCTGAAGACAAAAAAATAAAATTATTTGTATTGTGTAGCCAGGAGCTTTTTCTTTTTTTGACGCTAATTTTGCTTGAATTTTGAGGATTTTGGCCCCAAAAACAGCGGGGGGTAGGGGGGGGGTGGTCTTAATCCCTTGGGGATAATCCCAAAGTCAAGCCACTTTGTCTGTAAGGGTTGTTTGGTGTATCCTTCATTTTGGCCAAGTTTCATTGAAATGGGAGGGATAGCTTGTATCACACCTGCCTGGTCTTCTCATGAACTCACTCTTGAGCATTTTAGGGAGTATTCATCAGTTCTCAGTTATTCTATGTCTATATTTAGTATCAACTAATAAGACCATCAATAACATTATATTCACTTCCGTACTGTAAAAGTATCATTTACTAATCTCAAACACCTTGTTGTATTTTCGTGTCTCCCCAAAGCTGGGTACATGAAATCATTATCTACCATCCAACCCTTAAGGTTTCTGCATGGGCCAGCACTTTACTTCCAATATGGAACAACTTGTGTAAACTATAAAGACCGTTTTCTTTCCCAATATTGACTTTGAAATATCTCAAAAGCGATTCATCCGATTGATTTCGGTTTTCTTTATTTGTGTTGCTCTTGGTTTAGTAGTTGTGTGAGAGCAGTAGCTGACGATTTTCCTTTTTCATAATTATGATGCATTACCTTGAAGCTATGAACTTTTAAAACATATCTTGAATTTTGCTGACCATCATTTTTCGCTGTGCTCTTCACATGCGATATTTTTTTCTTTTTTTTGTCGTTGTTCTTGTTTCGCCAGACAAATTCAAATGGTGTTCATAGCATTTAGCCAGAGTATTGGTGTGTAGAACTGAATTCAGCCTTATCATTTCCGAAAAATTTCAACGAGTCCTTTCCCAAGTACACAAGAAAAGAACCGGGCCCTTGTCGACTTCATTCCCCCAAAATATGATGCGTGGCATTTTGTCAGCGACGCCGTCATCGTCTATTAAGAGAAGAACTTCCGCGTCACACTTTCGCTTATCAATATCCATTGGTTTCGAGTGGATGAAAGCGTTTTCGAAAGTGGTAAGCCTTGCATTCTAACAGATGCTGCGTGATAATTTTGTTGGCGTCGCAGTCATCGTTTATCGGGAGATCTGGAAACTATGTTGCATCTCCTGGGGAGGGGGGGGAATGGGTACTCAACAAATGCTTGGCTAGGGGGGTGCGACCCGGGCGCTAAAACCCTGACACTCGGTTTAAGACACAATTCTCTGATTTCCCTATCCCGTTTAAGACAGAATTCAGATTTTTCAGATTTTATCTAACACATTTAACCCCAAATCATACCCTGTTTAAGACTAGAATGAAATAATGATACACTCGTTTTGCCGGTTACCACTATCATTTTTGTAGTGTAATAAGCTGTAATTAGAAAAGTTAAGGGAAACCCACCAATAATTGGCGGCTTTTCGTCAGGCTTCTATAAACACACATCTAAGCTTATCCTGTTTAAGTCATAGAGCCTGTTTAAGACAGAAAGTGATCAAATAGATACCCCGTTCAAAACAAAACACCCTGAAAACCATATCCTATCCGCCCGCACGTCCCCGTTAAGGCATCTCGCGTATCTTCGTAGCTGGTTTCGTTTAGATCCAAGCTTTAGCGGTAAGTAAGCTTTTTATTAATAATCCAGAACACAGTACTCTGAGCTAGATCAATCCACAATGACGAACGGAATACGCGGCCCTCTATTTGCAAGTGAATCGTTTGTGACGGATGACAACCCTCAATTTTGTCGCTCTCTTTGGGGCTGTGTTCCGTGTAGCGTATTTACGATCTTCAAAATGTGGCCTTATATTTCAGTTTTGGTTACACTGCGAACATATTTAACTACTCTTCCTTCAATATTCAGTTCTTGTGTTCTTGTGATCGATTGTATAGCAGAGCTCTTCGCTAGTGATTCTGCAACGTTGATTTCTGCTACTCTGTTTATCATGTAATTAAAAATAAACTTTTCCCTGCTGCCTTTTGTGATCCAAAGCTCGTTAATGTCGACCGCAATCGCAAATCTCACACGTTTACTTCACTTTTCACTGTGTGCATGATGGCTAGATCAGGTTTTGTTTAAATGCTGTGTATACAAAGCTGTGGCAATCATCCCTCGAACCCAGCGGTGGTTTGATTGTCTTTCAAGAGGGAGCCATTTCTTTGAAACCAAGCCGGCTGTAAATATTATACCCGAAGAAATGAATTAAGATGCGGTCCATGATCGACGATCATTTCAAGGGTGGTTGTTCATTGTCTGTCATCACCCGAGTTCGGGAGCTGGGGTGTGTATACAAAACCTGGGCTAGGCCATGTGTTACGTACTTTGTGCCTCCCTATGGCCCACCCTAAATTTACCATTTTTTCCACGAAGTGACAAGGGAAAAAAAGGAGCGCCAATTTTTTTGTTTTTCAATTGAAAATGAAAAGAAAGGGCGAGGTAACGTTTACAAAATATTCCCTTTAGAAAACGAAATCGAAATACAAGGACGTCGTTTCTAAGCACAAAGATAATCATATCGTCACGCTCAGGAAGAACACGAAAGCTCGGACCATTTAAACAACTGACTTGAAAGTTACCATCCTTAGCTTTGTATTTTACAAGCCATACTTCTTGATGATCTATATTTTAGGAACAACCACTATTGCAGGCCATCATCTCAGGATTTATTTCAAGACTTTACATGTTTACCTGGCAAGGTTAGCCTCATATCGGAAATATTTGTATGGGTTATCAAATGGTGACGAGTGAAATTAGAGAATAATTTCACGCTCGTTTTGTCCAAGATCAAATAATTTATTAAGTAAAATAAATAATTTATTAAATAAAATCAATTCAAATAAATTGTTTGATTTTGGACAAAATGCAAGTGAAATTATTCCCTAATTTCACGAGTATACCACTTGATTGCTGATTAATATTATGGGTGACAAATTACGCTCACAGGACGCCATTTTGGCACCGTAGGAAAAGTTGCCATGGCAACATTGTAATTTCACATGTGAAATTATAAATTAACGCTGAACTTTCGCTCCAAAATTAAGGAGTAATTTGTCACCCATGTTATTAGAAGGGAAATTTCCCCATGCTTGACTCTTGGGCCTGTTGTTGATGTAATCACGTCACCGTGACTGGACTTTTCGCTTTCAGACGTTGCGTGGGGCGTTGTATCCTGCATTTCAGTCGCCGGTTTCCTTCAGTGAGTGAGAACTTTTACGTATTTGGTAAGTGATAAGTTAACGAGAACGCCCATAGAATCAGCAGGAGTTATGATTGCGCATGAGAATATAGAGCTGCGCATTTGTTGTGTTTCTTCTGTTTGCGCATATTTTAAGACTGTCGCTTCTTGTTGCTAGACCTTGCTTCCTATACTTCCTGTCTGGCGCTGGTCAAGTCACTGACAAATCTCGCTGTAGATTGTGCTTTACTTGTTTTTCATATATCACTCTCGCTCGATAACCTTCGATCATGGAGATAAGTCTCAGATACAGCGCATTAATGCATTTTAAGTCTGGGTTATGTAGCTGAATTTAGCGTAAAAGATTTAGTTTTTCTTGCGGCGGTTTTCGATGTGATTGTTTAAATTGCGTGGTCCTGCTTGATAACATAGCAATCGTGGATGGTGCCCAAGCCCGACTTTTTGCCACGGCAAACCCTTATATCTTAACATAATCGTCTGTGATTCATCTCTTGTACGCAGCAGTGCTTAGAAAGCCCAGCATTTTTGATTCAGTGTCTTAAGTAAATTCATCGTCTCTTTGAATTTTTGTTGTAGTTTTTTGTTTGTCTTTAGATTATACAATCCAGTCCTCTTCAGTCAGCTTTTTAATAACTGAAGGATTCTTTTGAATAAGATTCAGTCTGCCGTAAGTATCGTAAATAAACTATATAACGTAACGGTTCACTATCGTGTGACAAATGAGTCTGGGTGTGTCTACTTACAAAGCACCTTTGAGGTCCAGTTTCGCTTACCACAGGGAAAGCCCCTGTCAATTGTATTATTACATATGTTTCTTATTTTGATTAATGAGTAAGTAATAAGTTTTAAGTTGCTGACTTCGGTGCAGGTATAAGAATAGATTCTTCATTAAAAAGAAAAATAATCGGCAGCCTTATTAGTTGTGTGTGTTTAGATGAGATTCTCTTTGGAGCTTTGAAAGATTGACTTTTGGTGCTAGCAAATTAAAAATGCTGATAGATTCCGGGGGTCCGGATTGATGCGTCCGGACAAATCTTTGAACGGGAAAAACTTTACCTTCACACGGGACCCCCGGAACCGTGCACATTGGCAAGTTGTGCACGTTGGCAAGTGTGGAAGTTTTTGACCGGTACGGTTCCACTTTCATACGTACTCGTCCGAGCAGTTGAACCGTGCAAGTTTTGGCAGGTTATCGCGGTAAAGACCTGGAATCTAGTTTTCCCGTAAGTTTTCCGGGTACTTTTCCACAAAGCTCTTCGTTAGCTCTTCATATTTTGTCTTGACTGTGTCTTAATCGACTCCCTCGTTTACCTTTTTTGCTTCGAAATCTAGAACGACGTTTAAAAGCAAATTTATTTCTTTGTCCGTCCATGTCAAATTTTCGGTGCACCTGTCTGACGCTGCCATTTTGGATTTCCCCCAGTATAGTGCAACATGATTGGTTAAATGCAACAGCTTTAAGCAATCATTAAAGAGACGTAGAAAAGCCATTCCAATGCCGCAACTGTGGTTTAGCGGCGATTGTGAATTCCTCCAGAAAGTGCGTGCGCAAGTGGAGGTTTCAGGTAGAGGGGATGCATGGTCATCTTCTCAGAAGGTCGAAACAGGCTAGTGCTGCTTGAAAGTCAGGCACCCCTCCCTCAGCAGTTGGACGTCCGATTCGCAGTAAGAGACGAACTCTTTTTAAAAATCAAACACCACTCCCTTGACCTTTTACTCTCTGTGCCATTTCTCAAAGTCTTTCGGCACCCCTTGATGGACATGGCATTGTGTGTAGTGTTCTGCATCCGGGTTGTGCCTCACGTAGTCATGATGATCGGGCGTGTTGAACAGGTGCGGGAAGTACCCGTTCTTGAGTTCCGTCAAGCCAAAGGTTTTACGCAACAAGGCTAGCGGCGTTGGAAAGCAGGAAATGAGTCGATGAAGCGTATCTTCTTGTAAGTAAGAACAAGTAAGAAATTAAAGTGAGAACAAGTCGGTTATACTCCTTCTACTCGACTTGTCCTCAGCCTTTGATACGGTTGACCATTTGATACTGTTATCTAGACTCTCGCATCGTTTTGGTATAAAGGGTAATGCCCTTGCTTGGTTTGATTCGTATCTTAAATCTCGCAAACAGTTTGTGCAAATTGAAGATTGTCAATCATCACAACGTTGTTTAGCACATGGGGTACCTCAAGGATCTGTGTTAGGTCCCTTGCTGTATTTATTATATACATCTCCGATTGCTGATATTATCAATCCTCATAGTCTATACAGTACCATTTGTATGCTGATGATTCTCAACTTTACATTTCTTTTAAAACTGACTGCTTTGCTGACCTCGCTCAAGCGAGCTATGTGTCAAAGATATTGACTGGTGGATGACAAACAACATGTTAAAGCTCAACCAGGAGAAAACTGAACTGATTGTAATTAGTTCAAAAATCCGCCCAAAGCCTGCCATTCCATACTTGTCAGTTGGTGATGAACAAATACTCCCCAAATCTTCAGCTAGGAATCTCGGTGTCACATTTGATGAATGCTGTAATATGGTGGAACATGTAAAAAAGATCTGCAAAACGTCGTACTACCACTTAAGAGCGGCGGTCGGAAAAATCGAGCAAAATCTTAATTTTCTGGCAAAACTTAGCAGAGTCTATTTCTTTCATCTTTTGTCCATAATAAGGCTTTAGTAAAGTAAGAATCATGGTGTGGCTTAAATTGGCCAGAAACTCTTGCGTTTTGAGAAAATCAGAAAAATCGATCGAAGCCTTGTGAACTGAAAAATAATTGAATTTCAAACCGGAAAATCACCACTTTTAATTGTCTCCGCATTTGTTTTAGAAGAAGCGTAGGAAAATCGGGATTCCTTATATCGAAAGACAATCTCTTTCTGATATGATACCCGATGAATTTGTGGTTCTAATGATATCTGGCAAATTTCGTTCGTCCACTGGCTCCGTTCCAAGGTGTCCTAAGAGAGTACCTAATCGGGCTAATGTCTCTACTTTTTAAGAAATTGTTGAGGTGTTCAATAGGTTTTTCGCACTCAATTCCCGTCGCACTAGTCTCAGTGTCTTCTAATAAGGTTGGTGGTAAATACAATGAAGTTTCTAGCTCTGGCAAACCATATTCCACCGAACAAGGCGTGCTTTCAGCTAGCGGAAGGGTTGAGATTAATTCCTAGTAGCAGAAGTAAAATTTTTGTATTTTAATGACAGTTAAGCTGTTGCTGTTTCTAGGGCTCAGATTTTGTTGGGCAGTAAAGATAGGCTGACATCATGAGGCTAACTCCGCTTAATGAACTTACAGTGCATGTAGACCTAAAAGTCCTAGCATTAGGCCTCTTTAGGGCGTGGCGAAGACACAAACTTCACACTTTTAGAGTTGGAATCAGGCTTCTTTTCCTTCACTTGGAAAGTTTTCAATAGTTTCCTTTAAAAGGGATAGTACGTCTTTAGCATGGACTTTACATAAGGAAAAGCTCCAACTAAGACTTACCGATGTCTTAGTTTCCTCAAGAGAAAGGCACTCTATTTTTGGGAGCTGCTCGTCGTTTGAGTTTGTTTTTGTTGGCAGCTCGCTTTCTTTCTGCATTTCATTGAGCACATTCTGCAGTTGCGGCAAACACCTGTAGAGCGAATCGTACCAAAAATGTCTGTCTGTACCAACTATTTATTAGTACGATGGGAGTTCCTTTTAGCCAACATAACGGCTTTTTTTCGAGGTGGTGGGCAAAAGTTGTGCCGGATCTACAATCACTAGCACTAGAACTAAGGTTCCAAGCATAGAAAAAAAATAATAATAATAAATAAATAACACTGAAAACTTCACGTGTAATTTAATTAGCGGCTTTCTGCGCATCTGACGACCTGAAAATAAACCTGAATACTAACATTTTGTGCTGGAAAAGACTGAATGGGCAAAAAGGTAAAGTGTTACATCGGACGTTTTTACAGTTTATTATATACAAAAGGTAATGAAAATTATGTATACGCATACCTGAACCAACTGGAATAAAAAGTCCTAGTTTCTTCCATATCAAATGGCACGAATCTTTGCCAAGTCCTCGTTCTACTTTTGCGACTTTTTGCGCCTGGCTGTCATGGCTCGATATCGGCGAAGGAATTTGACACTTGGTTGAACCTCGACGCCAGCCAATGCCCAGAGACGAGCGGTGTTGAGGACAAATCGTCAATTCCGAAAGGTTTAACTCCGTGGTGAATGAGGTAACCGTTCTTGCTAGAATCAGTTCAACTTCGGTTTCTACATCGCCTATTGACAAGGAAGACTTGTGACCCGCGATGTTCCTTTTGCAATTTAAAAAAGGGATCACTTCAGTTGATCTGCTCCTATCTCTGGGGTCATAAGAGCAAGGACCTCCGACCAAGGAGCTAAAAGAACACTTAACTTCCATGACGGGCAAAAACATCAAAGCAAAGTGACGAATTTTCCAGTTCTGTAATTGAATACATCTTACTTTTACTTTACTAATTCAATTTACTTTAGTAAACACCAATTCGTGATATTATTCACTGATTATTGGTGATTCCGGAATTTATAAAACGCAACGCTAATTATTTAGTAAATTAGAAACAGAATAAATATGTTTGACGGTCCCCAATCTTTATTTCGAAGAGCATTTTACCATAACCATAGGGGAGAACTTCAACTCCAAGGATTTCCTTTTTGATGTGCTTTCATTAGCAATCTGACACCTGAGTAAACTCAAGAAATTGACATCGAGACGCTTACTGATCCTTTCTAGATATGATTTTATAAGTAAAAATCTCACGGTGCAAACAAGAAAAATCGATTCCAAGAGCGGAATTTTCCTTATTGTAATTAAAAAGGATGTAAAGTTTAAAAGAAATTCGTTTTCATTACGCTTTTTTGGTATATGTAAAATTAGTCTGCTTATTGTCACGGTAACGCAACAACGGTTGTTTACTCACCCGTTGAAGGAATTTTAAACGAATTATGGTGACTTCAAAAGCGTCGTGAGAAGTGCTTAATTCAAAACCCAGGCTGATTTTAATATATTATCAAGAACAACATTAAATTACTCAAAAGCCAAAGTTTAAGAAAAATCGCTCTTATACCACATAGCGAAAACCATCTTTAAAATTTATCCGTTTTTGCGGGATTTTTCCCGTTTAAGAAAGGGACATTTTCCTAAGCTCTGTTTGCTTTTGTTAAT
>BLFK01000034.1:1113027-1133221 GCA_014634185.1 Astreopora myriophthalma | reverse complement strand
GTTCCTTGAGGAACTGTAAGATTGGACGCCGAATAAACTAATTGTGACAGACCCAAGATTTTTAGTATCATTACTCTTCCGAAAATGGTCAAGTCTCTTGAACTCCACATATCAAGTTTAGTTTGGAGTTTTCGGATCTTCTGGCTAAAATTAAGGTCGTTGTTCCCTTTTTCATCATAAGAAAAATGGATCCCAAGAATTTTCACAGGGCAATGAAACCATGAAATATTTAGAGGTTTGCTTTTATTATTCATCCATTTCCCTAACCAAATCGCCTTTGTTTTCTTCACATTTAAATAGAAACCCGCTAGTTTCCCAAAGTCTTCCACTATTTTCAGTGTTTTTTCTAATGATCCTAAGTCAGCATTAAAAAGGGTGGTATCATCTGCAAACTGAGAGAGCTTGATTTCATTTCCAAATATCTTAATGCCTTTCACGGTTGAGTCCTGACGGATTTTATTAGCAAGCAGTTCAGCTGAAAGAATAAAGAGGTAAGGAGAGAGAGGGCAACCCTGACGTACTCCTTTAGACGGTTTGAACCAGTTCGTACTATTGCCGTTATTGACTACTGTACTCTCTATGTTTGAATAAAAAGTGCTAACCCAGCGTTTCATGTCCGTTCCAAAATTAAAATAGTCGAGCGTTTTCATTATAAAGGGCCATTCGAGAGAATCAAAGGCCTTCCGAAAGTCTAGTGATGTTAGTATACCTGGGAGATTCTGTGTTTTTGCTATTTCCATTACGTCATTTATGAGACGGATATTTTCTCCTATATAGCGTCCTTTAACAAAGCCTGTTTGATCCGGGTGAATTAGGGTTCCAAGTATTGGTTCGAGACGTTTTGCAATTGCCTTGGCAGCAATCTTAAAGTCGGCATTAAGTAACGTAATCGGTCTCCAATTGCAGAGATCTAAGAGGGAACCGTCCTCTTTTGGGGTAAGTGTGATTATTCCCCTTCGTTGGGAGATGCTAAGTTCACCTTTCGCATGTGCTTCATTAAAACTTGCTAATGAATCATTCCCTAGTAGATCAAAGAAATATTTATAAAATTCTGTTGTAAAGCCGTCTTCTCCGGGGGCTTTATCGTTCTGGAAGGTTTCTAGAGCTTTTCTGCATTCGTCGTATGTTAGTGGACCTTCAAGATTGTCTCGCTCTTCATCCCTGAGAGTTGGGATTTCTAGGTTACGGACAAACAAATCGCACGCTTCATCTGAAAAGTTTCCTTCTGATGTATATAGATTTTTATAAAAAGTTTCAATTTGATCTAAAATCACATTTTCATTATTTGTAGTTGATTCATCTTGCAACCTGAGTTCACTGATGGTCTTTTTGTTGTAGTTTCGTTTTTCTAGGTTGAAGAAATACTTTGTTGGCCTCTCTCCGTTTTCTACCTAACGACATTTAGCTCTAAACATAGCCTGTTTACCCTTTTCCTCATAGATCCATTTAAGCTCAGATTTAAGATTTTCATATTCTTGTAACGTTTCATCGATATCGGGGGAGGAAAAATTTTTACAGATGGTGTTATCTAGCAGGTCAAGTTTAAACATAATGTCCTGTTCACGATCTCTAATCCGTTTGCATTTACTTTTGGAATATGAGATCGTCGCCGATCTTATTTCCATTTTGATCATCTCCCAAAAGAGTCTCTTATCGGTTAGATGGCAATAGTAGTTACGTGCTTGCGAGTATGTGTCACGAACCCTGCTAACATACTGCTCATCGTTTAGGAGGGTGTTGTTGAATTTCCAAAATCCTGGGCCTCTGGGGCATTGGTTTGGTAATGATAATGAAATGGATATCGCATCATGGTCAGGAGCGATTGCTGAATAAATCCTCGTGCTTTTAACACTTAGTGTGAGGTTTTTTGCAACTAGAAAGAAGTCGATCCTAGATTTTACTTTTAAAGATTTTGACTCGTATGTAAACTTACGTAATCTGGGATGGCGAACTCTTTGAATATCTACTAAATCAAACATTTCCATGGTCGTGGAGACAAGATTACTATAAACTGTCGGCCTCCAAGGTGCACCCCCTATTTTGTCTTTTTTAGACAATGTGCAGTTCCAGTCACCGCCAACAATTAATGAAGTTCTGTTTTGTCAATAATGCAGTTGTTAAGCTCTTGCATGAATTGCAGTTGATTGGCCTGGTTATTTGGTGCGTAGATATTACAAAGTGTGAGGTTATGGCCACTCAAAGAAATCGTAATTAACACTATTCTGCCTGAATTGTCGGAATAAGAATAATTGACTTGGATTTGCTAGTTTAAACTCTGCCATAAACGTGCGGTGCTTCCTCTATCAATACCGAGTATAAAAATACCATGGATCTTCTTTCCTTGCAGGTGGAGAGGCAGTTCAGAGTATTAGTTTCACGCTGCCTTGCGGGTACTTTCGGGATCCTCGCCGGTTAAATTTGTTCTTCTCAGTTTTCTCGAACGTTAAAGCGCCCCGAGAGAAAACTAAAGGCGTCAAATTTGTTCTCTACTTAAGGGCTTTTTGTAGCCAGAAAACAAGCGAAATTGATTTTACGAGTTCTGCCACCAAATGCTCGATATTTTCTGACCGCCGCTCTTAAGGAACATTTCTAAAATTAGGAAGTACCTCACTGAGGAAACTACGGAAATTCTTGTTCATCCGTTTGTTAGTTCAAGACTAGACTATTGTAACTCTTTATTGTATGGCCTCCCTAAGCATATGATAAGTAGTTTGCAGTCTGTGCAAAACACGGCTGCTCGTATCGTTACTTTAACCAAAAAATTTGATCATATCACCCCTGTATTGATTCAACTGCATTGGTTACCTGTTCACTTTCGGATTCTTTTTAAAGTTTTATTGTTAGTTTATAAGGCGCTAAATGGTATGGCACCAGTATATATCACGGAATTACTTAGTTATCGTACATGTTCACGTACGTTACGCTCTACCGATCAAAAACTTCTGGCAGTTCCGAAGTCAAGACTTAAAACATACGGAGACAGGGCCTTTTCCGTTGCTGCACCTAGACTCTGGAACGAGCTGCCATTAGATCTAAGAAGTTTAGATACAATTAATTTATTCAAGAAACACTTAAAGACCGATCTTTTTAAAAAAGCATATAATGTTTAACTTTTTGATAATTTAGAATAGGATTTATTGTGATATTCTTATAAATAAGACTGTAAATAGGTTTTTAATTTTCATATTTTATTACTAGTGGGATCTTTTTAATTATTTTATTATTATGAGTTGTAAAGCGCTTTGGTCAATTAGTGGAGTTAGCACTATATAAATTATGTTAAATTAAATTAAATTAAGTCAACTGCAACACCGTCCCAGCAGTGGCACCGCGAGGAGCACGCCAACGTTGGCACCATTCCTCCTCGATCTCATTGCCGGTCTTGGCCACTTGCACTTAACATCTGTGTTCACTGGCGCACTGCTTCAAGGACGGGAAGGTGATGGGCCCACACACATGCCTGCCGATCTTCTTGGAACCGCACAGTAACTTGAGGTACCTTGGCACTTGTGTCGAGTGTTGGAGATGCAGGGTTTCTTTGGTGTGGCTGACCTGCCCTTGTGGGTCTAACTGCAGTGATTGGCCAAGCAAGTGTCCACAGAAAACAGACACCCACATCGACTGCAGTCAAGGTGAGCAGAGTCTAAGCCTCCAGGTGGTCTGGTTCTTGCCCAAGGACCCCTTGATGCTGACCAGCGCATAGTGGTGCCAGTCCTCGTGGAGAATGCGAAGCAACTTAGGTCCGTTACCGTAGGCGAAGGTGGCACCGGTTGGCATCCAACGGCCAATATGGTGTAATCGTAGAGGCTGGGTGCCAACGCCAGTTAGTAGTTGTATGCGCTTATTCAGGCCCAAAAATCTCGATCCCATGTCCATACATTAGCATACATTAACAAGGGAAACACAGTAGAACAACCAGACCCAAAAAGCTCGATGCCATGTCGCATAAATTAAGAACGCATAAATTAGGGTGGGGGGAGGGTTACTGGTAAGCCCTAGAGGATCATGAGGGAGGGTTGTTAATGAGATACAAGACATATAGGTGTATGAGGATTTTTATGAATATATTTATTGGAGCGCATGGTGGGAGGATTGAAGAGAGATGTGTCCACCCAACCATCCGGGTGGTATCGCAAATATAAAGCTAAAAGAACAATGGGAAAGACAACGAGCCAATGAGTTAAAAGTGATGTCATGATCATCCAATGAGAAGGCTCTGACGTGAGTCAAATTACAAAGGGTTGGTCACAGAGCCAATGAGAAGCCACAGTATTATTTTGGATGAATATTCAATTTACCCGAACGTGAAAGGGCATGATCGCTGTCCAGTATACCAAATTAACTTATGAAAGAAAAATCTACAGTTTCGCGCTCTACCCTAGAGCTATGAGCGGAAAAGTTAGTTCTTTCTTAGAAACCAACCATACATTTCAAATAACTGAATACTACTGTATACGAAATCAAACGGTTTTATGCAACGGAGAAACAACAAAAAATCACTTCGCGTCTCTTGTTAAAATTCTATTTAACACAATTCATCCACAGAGACAAAACATTGCGAGAACTCTTTAGCATTGTACATTTCACGCTTCAAAGAAGCTGCAAACTTGTCCAGTTCTCGAAACGGGTCGATAGTACATGTTGTAATGACTTCTCTAACGATGTTATCAACATTTTTCGATCGCTCTCTGGCTTCCTTTCCGCGCGCTTGTGTTTTTGCGCGATTCGCGCGTATTTGGCTCAAACGATCTTGCACGGTTTCAAAGAGGAGTGATCTAACTCTGTCCTTTTCTCCATCAGCGACAAGCGGGCTGTTTTGGTGATCTTTCAGTTCGCTTTTGCAAACGTCTCACACCAGTTGTGTCTCGGACATGGGGCAAATGATTATGGTTTTAAATATTCACTTTATCATCATTCCACGTGAATATTGATCAGTTCTTCTGATGGAGCTTGAATCAATGAATTTTGATCCGTTGTTGAGTTTTTATGTTTACACTGATCTGTGCAACGCCACGTTTACTCTACAATATGAATTCGATTTAAACTTATGATTGATATCAGAACACTGATGCGAATAATAACAGAGCAACTCTGAGTAATCAATGAGCAGCTCAAAGCAACTCTGAGTCATCGATAAGCAGCTCAGAGCGACGCTGAGTAATCCATGAACAACTCAGAGTAACTCTGGGTAGTCAATAAGCAGCTCCGAGCAACTCTGAGTAATCAATGAGCAGCTCATGCGGCTCGTTGTGAGCTAAAGAGCGCTCGGGACACCATCCGTGTCATTAACTGGCAGTTCGTGGAAGCATGCAAAGCCGCTGACGCCGCCTGGCCGAAGCCACCAAGGCTGGGCCGAGGCAGCCGCCAGAAAGAACAGGTAGAGCTTTCCCAAGCCGTGAAGCTCCACAGCCTAAACCCTATCCCCAACCCTAAACCCCAACAACGAACCCTGAACCCTAAGCCTTCACCAAACGGGTTTAAAAACTATTTTTCAAGTTTTCGCTTCTCATCTCACATGATGGCCAGCAAAGCTTTGTTTACATCAATCACGCCAGCATTTATTGGTGTGAGAAACAATTTATTTCAATGACACGTATCGGTACGTACACATAAAACTGAAAATGACGTTGAATTCGAAGTTATCATGGGCTATATCTAATATTCGGGTTATTGAGATTAAAAGCTATTTGTCTTCAAAGAGAGTCGAGTCCGGGCTTTATATCAATGGCATTATTGATTTCCAAAAGAGTCCATATAGCTGCATACTCCTTAATGGTTCTAACATGGGAAGGTAGACTAAAAAAGTTACGACAGTACCCTGGAAAGTGCCAGATTCCTTGGGATACGTAACGGTGGAGCAACAGAGGATCTCAAGTTGTATGCAGACACATGAGTGCTATGTCTAAGGTATTGAGGAAAACTTGTATCATAAGATTAGCACGATTTACACGACACAAGTCTTTATCAATACGAGTCTATCAAAACAAGGTCAGCTCTAGCCTCGCTTTTATTCAAAAGACTGGTAACTGAGCACAGAACTGTACAATGGTCTATTGCGCGTTGGAATTTAGCATCTTGCTGGCGCAAGGCCCGGGCCAGTAAGTCATGGCTTCTACGAGGCTTACAGGGTGTCAGGCTTTCAGGTTGTCAGGTTGTCAGGTTTTAATGTTGTAAGGCTGTCTGGTTGTCAGTTTGTCGGGTTTTCAGGTTGTCCGGCTGTCAGGCTGTCAGGCGGTAAGGTTGTCAGGCTGTCGGGTTGTGAGGGTGTAAGGTTGTCAGGCTGTTAGGTTGTAAGGCTGTCACGTTATAAGGTTATCTTTAAAGGTTTCGGGGTTGCCGGTAAGTGTTGAATAAAATCAACAAATGCCAGAATGCCCCCTCCCCCTCCCGAACCAGCCTGACTAATATAAGAATTTTGTTTTAATTGTTTTGACAATTTTGTTCCCTTTCGTGATTATTTATTTGATAGTTTTGTTTTCTTTAATGCTTTCAAGCTTAAACGACCGAAGAAAAGGGGTTGGCTAGCCATACAATCCATGGCCCTGGTTTCGTCCCTAAACCTTGCCAGTTTTGGCGTGCCCCGGTAAATAAAGTAATTAATAGCAATAGCGCAACTGTACGAGCCCAAATAAGGGGATCGCTAAGAACTCATGCGCAGGACTGAACTATATCTCGCCCTTTCGTTTTCGCCATTTAGGATTAAATCCTTACCAATGTAGTAGACTACATGAACTCAGGCTCATAGACATTTCATTCAAAGATTTGAATTTTCTCTCATTTACCTAAACAGAACGACTATAATTCAGCCCAGGTAAAGACACCAAAAAAGCCCTGCTTCAAACTTGGCCAAAAAAAACAAACATTGTTTTGCTAAACTGCCAAAGTATCTGGACATTGGAAAAACACTGGTTATCATGGAAGCAGAAAGAGGTGACTATTGCAACCTGGGTAATGCTTACCAATCACTTGGTGACCTACGAAAAGGAATTGAGTATCACGAAAAGCGTTTAAACAAAGCCAAAAAAGTGGGTGATCGCGCAGGAGAAGGACATGCCTATGGCAGTCTGGGTATTACCTACCATTTACTTGGTGACTTCCGAAAAGCCATTGAGTATCACGAAAAGTGTTTGAAGATTGCCAAAGAAGTGGGTGATCGCGCAGGAGAAGGATGTTCCTATTGCAATCTGGGTAATGCTTATTATTCACTTGGTGACTTGCGAAAAACGATTGAGTATCACGAAACGCATTTGAACATTGCCAAGGAAGTGGGTGATCGGGCAGGAGAAGGAATTGCCTATGGCAATCTGGGTAATGCTTACCAATCACTCGGTGACTTCCGAAAAGCCATTGAGTATCACGAAAAGCATTTGAAGATTGCCAAAGAAGTGGGTGATCGCGCAGGAGAAGGAGGTGCCTATGGCAATCTGGGTAATGCTTACCGATCACTCGGTGACCTCCGAAAAGCCATTGAGTATCACGAAAAGGATTTGAAGATTGCCAAAGAAGTGGGTGATCGCGCAGGAGAAGGACGTGCCTATGGCAATCTGGGTAATGCTTACCAATCACTTGGTGACTTCCGAAAAGCCATTGAGTATCACGAAAAGGATTTGAAGATTGCCAAAGAAGTGGGTGATCGCGCAGGAGAAGGACGTGCCTATGGCAATCTGGGTAATGCTTACCGATCACTCCGTGACTTCCGAATATCCATTGAGTATCACGAAAAGCGTTTGAAGATTGCCAAAGAAGTGGGTGATCGCGCAGGAGAAGGACTTGCCTATGGCAATCTGGGTAATGCTTACCATTCACTTAGTGACTTCCGAGAAGCCATTGAGTGTCACGAAAAGCGTTTGAAGATTGCCAAAGAAGTGGGTGATCGCGCAGGAGAAGGAGGTGCCTATGGCAATCTGGGTATTGCTTACCGTTTACTTAGTGACTTCCGAAAAGCCATTGAGTATCACGAAAAGCATTTGAAGATTGCCAAAGAAGTGGGTGATCGCGCAGGAGAAGGAGGTGCCTATGGCAATCTGGGTAATGCTTACCAATCACTTGGTGGCTTCCGAAAAGCCATTGAGTATCACGAAAAGCATTTGAAGATTGCTGAAGAAGTGAGTGATCGCGCAGAAGAAGGACTTGCCTATGGCAATCTGGGTAATGCTTACCGATCACTCGGTGACTTCCGAAAAGCCATTGAGTATCACGAAAAGCATTTGAAGATTGCCAAAGAAGTGGGTGATCGCGTAGGAGAAGGACTTGCCTATGGCAGTCTGGGTAATGCTTACCAATCACTTGGTGACTTCCGAAAAGCCATTGAGTATCACGAAAAGGATTTGAAGATTGCCAGAGAGGTGAGTGATCGCGAAGCAGAAGGACGTGCCTATGGCAACCTGGGTAATGCTTATTATTCACTTGGTGACTTCCGAAAGATGATTGAGTATCACGAAAAGCATTTGAAGATTGCCAAAGAAGTGGGTGATCGCGCAGGAGAAGGCATTGCCTATGGCAATCTGAGTAATGCTTACCATTCACTTGGTGACTTCCGAAAAACGATTGAGTATCACGAAAAGGATTTGAAGATTGCCAAAGAAGTGGGTGATCGGGCAGGAGAAGGAGCTGCGTATGGCAATCTGGGTGTTGCTTACCATTCACTTGGTGACTTCCGAAAAACCATTGATTATCACGAAAAGCGTTTGAAGATTGCCAAAGAAGTGGGTGATCGCGCAGGAGAAGGAGCTGCGTATGGCAATCTGGGTAATGCTTACAGTTCACTTGGTGACTTCCGAAAAGCCATTGAGTATCACGAAAAGCATTTGGACATTGCCAAAGAACTGGGTGATCGGAAAGGTGAAGGAGTTTCCTTGGGCAGGCTTGGTAATGACCATCAAAAACTTGGTGATTTCAGGAGAGCTTTGCCGCGCTTTTCTTCCAGTGTTGCAGTTTTTAATTCCTTAAGGTCTCTCCTGAAAACAGAAGATCAGTGGAAAATAAACTTTCGCCACCTATATGGGACTGTGTACACTAATTTTTGGACGGCATTACTTAAAGTGGGTCGGACTGAGGAGGCCTTATCTGCTGCTGAGCAGGGACGAGCACAGGCCTTGATGGACTCGCTGGTTGCTCAATATCGCCTTGCCCCGCCTATATCGTCGACATTTGACGCTAAGGAGGCAATCCTTGACCTGATGAGAGATATATCTACACCAACAGCTTTCCTAGGAATTGAGGAACTCGCGGTGAACATCTGGTTTCTTAGCAGGGGAAAGGAAATTACACTACGACAAGGAAAGATAGAAGGTGAGAGTAAAGACGAAGATCCCATTTGCATCTTACTAGAGACAGTTTTGAAACATATTGGAGCTGGTGTTGGAGTAAGATGCGAAAATCGTGCACTGGATGAACTAACTAATGATCTCCCCATGACTAGAGAAGCCGTAAGATTACCAGCGGAAGACCTAGGGAAGTCATCGCACTTCAGCGACAATCCTTTAAAGCTACTTTATGACGTAGCTATTGGCCCTATTTGCGACTTGCTTCAAGAAGAAGACCTGGTTGTAGTCCCGGATGGTCCGCTCTGTTTAGCTCCATGGGCGGCCCTCAGCGAATCTATTAGGATCCGCACCGTGCCTTCGCTTTCAACTTTAAAGCTATTGACAAGTGTGCCTGAAGACTTTCACAGAAAGAGTGGAGCGCTCTTAGTTGGAAATCCCTGGTTGAAAGGGTTGAAAGAAGTGAGGGGATTCTTTCGTGATTCTCCTGAATTGCCATATGCACAAAAGGAAGTAGAAATGATTGGAGAAGTTCTTAAGGTGCGGCCCCTAACTGGAAGAGAGGCAACAAAAGCTGAAGTGCTGAAACGAATGTCCTCAGTTGGTTTGGTTCACATTGCTGCCCACGGACACAACAAAACTGGAGAGATTGCGTTGGCTGCAAACCCTGGTTGGACATCCCAATTCCCCGAGGACAAGGACTACATTCTGAACATGTCGGATGTGCAAGCAGCCCGCCTTCGAGCCAGCCTTGTGGTCTTAAGCTGCTGTCACAGTGGTCGAGGCAGAGTTTTGAGCTCTGAGGGAGTGGTTGGTATGGCACGTGCTTTCTTGTGTGCAGGTGCTCGTTCTGTATTAGTGTCACTGTGGGCTATTGATGATGAAGCCACCATGGAGTTCATGAAAAGTTTCTACCAGCACCTGGTGGAAGGAGAAAGGGCCAGTGTTGCTGTTCATCAAGCCATGAAATGTCTTCGAGACTCAGAGGAATTTTCTGCCATGAGGTACTGGGCTCCATTTCAACTTATTGGTGATGACGTCAAGTTTCCTTTTGGAGAAAAGAACAATGCCGAATGACGTAAGTAATCTCAATTGTCCTGATCAGTCGATTATTTTTCACATTGTGACATCCCTGCAGATTAGCACAGAAACTTTCAGTTGTTTCGTATGATGGTCTTGACGAGTACTAGAGTTGCTCTCGGGTGCACCTCGAGCCACTCTTACGCTTCACTCGTGCTCTCCAATCTTCCCGCGCGCCATCAATAACTCAGCGGACGCACGGTAACCATCGACCAATTCTTGATTTGTTCATGATGACGCCAAAACCGCACTTTCGGAAATAGCTCACAACTCACCCTTGAATACTCTAATTTGCCTTTAATTCACTTGAAACCACCAAGTTTGCTTTTCTCGCTGATTGCCTATACCACGATCATCTCACCCAAAACCTTAAGGGAAAGTGCGTGCAATGTCTTTTTCTTTTGTTCGTTTTAAGGGTGATTATATAATTTGGTAACGAAACTTGAAAGGGTACCGATCTTGACAAGTAAAGTAATTCCTATCTTAAGTCAATAACTCAATCAATGAAAAAATGGTGACTCACGTGCACAATAACTGCACAATTTCCGAGAGTACGCTTGCAGTGCAGCTGCATAGTGAACAAGAGGTATCCATGCACCTTTGAAATGGTATGATCTGTCAAAGGTCTGTGGAATTGAAATTGAAATTAAAAGAAAAAGAAAGAAAGAAGGAGCAATTAACAGACAAGCAAACAAATTAATTGGTAACCTTCCTTGGATTTTATTTTGATACAGAAAGTTCTGCGTAAAGTCAAGCGTATTTGATACAATGAGAAGTTGGGGAATCAACAGCAAGTCTGACGCTATCGTGTGCTAAACTAAATACTTGAAACTCTCATTTCATACTTATGTTTTTGCCATATCGTCTAAGTGTCTTCCTTACAATTACACGTTTCTGCATTTCGCTGGAAAAATACCTATATAAGGTAGTTTAAAATAAAATGGCGATATGTTACTGATTATCTGCTTATACGAGACCGGTACGAAAAATCTCAGGCAAACCTGACCTCAGTTCGAGAAAGAAAAGAGAAAAACCTCTCAAGTCGTTACAAGGTTTCACCCTCGGAGTAGTGTTCCAGCGGTTTGGCATGCTCAGGACACACAAGGACCGAGTTGTTCGAAGCGGGGTTAGCACTAATTTCCGGATTAAGTCGGACCAAACCCTTTGGATTGTCATGGTATTTAACCCGTTTTACCTTGCTACGAACAAATCTGGCCAGAGTTTAATAATGGTAGAGAATTGATCAATGCAGTACACGAATGCCTGCAAGTTATTCTGTACCTGTTATATCGGCCTTTGTATCCATCCGCGTCTCATAGTGTCTCATCTAATGTCGCTATGACGGTCCGCATTCGTGCCGGTCTCATGTAATCACTGGCTAACTATGACAACTATTTTCACTGTCTATTTAATGACGACTGGCTGCCGTGCGCGCAACGCCAGCCTCCCCCAGTGTTTTTAAAGTCAAGCTGCCAGTGTCCATGGTGTACCTTGCTGACCTATTTGAGCAAGTTATGTCATGTTTTCCGCTCATTTGGCCAGTTACGGCGTTGGGATCCGGTTGCAGAGTTTTTTCCCCCTCCGTCCTTTTGGTTCAATTTATATTGTACCATATTTAGAAGAGAAACTGCGGTACTGTGTTCCTGTGAGGTAGTATTTGTGATTCTTTTAATGAGGTGGCTCGGAAAATAGGGGCGCTTACCATTTAAACAAACCACCAGGATCGAAATCTTACACGTAACTATTATATAATCCAGCTTGTCTTAGCCAAGACGGGTAAGATGAAAAATATACCAGTGGTAAGACGAGAACCCAAAAAGAGCAAAGGCAAGACCCCAAACAACAGAAGAACTAATAAAATACGAAAAGAAAGGTAAATATAAACAAGACACTGATGAAGCCGAAGGGCCATAATTTCTAAAACCTTCCAAATGGAATGGTGCGTACCACTTGATAATAATTATCAAAAGATAATATACCAGTTTTAAATAAAGACTATTTGGGGCCAGAGCCACCTTGAAGTTTCTAAAGTGTAGGGTGGCTCTGAATCCTCTCCCATGACTTGTTTTTAAACTTTGTGAAAAGTTGAATCTTGACGCGCTGATTACAATTCGATTAAAAAAAATGGGGATCACGGAGCTCGTTTTTGAGTAACAAGCACTTTTACTAATTAGTTGGGCTGAGGAGCTCAAATTATGGTTCAGAGAGGGCTATGACCATATTTGGTTGGCCTTAAATTTGCAATTGGGGTCTAATGCACATGCGTAACTCTGAAAATTACACCGGCTCGGGCAACATGGAGTATGCATATAAAAGGAGAGTAAACCTGGAAGTAATAGCGACGAAAGTGCGACGAAAAGCAAAGGCAGTGAAATTGGCTATTTTTCGACCATTTTGCTAAGGGGTTAACTTTACCATTTGATTAAAAAGGTGACCAAAGTTAGAGTGTAAAATTCCATGAAAACGAGGTCCAATAGCCCTATAAGGAAGTTTTCTCAAACGATTTAGGCCTCTAGTTTAATTTGGGACGACAAGGGGTTCTTTAAGAGCGCTAGTGAAATTGACTATTTTCGGCCATTTTCCTAAGGGGTTAACCTTAGAATGTAGCCCGAAATCAGCAAAAAGATGACAGTGCCGTACATAGCTGCACTCATCTGTACAGAGCTATACAGTTGTATAAACAGTTGTACTGGGCTATTTACACAGCTACACGGGGATGCGCTCAGCTCAACACATCTACACAGGGATATGCTAGGCTATACCGATCTTTAAAGACTGGGACGTACGCTGCTAAACTGTGCTATACACAGCTATTGTACAGTGCTGTACAGGGCTGTATGTGGCTATACAGGGCTAGACACAGGTAGCACCGGGCTCTACACGGTTAAACACAGCTCTTCGCAAATATAACCGAAGGAGAAAGATCGCTTGGCAATATTTGCGCAACTGATAAAGTTATGTGGTACGAAATTCCGGTCCGGCCTGGACTTGCTCTTGAGACCTGTTGGTTGATCACTTTGAAAAAGATGTTGAAAATGATCAGCAAGGACTCGGTAGGAATACATGAAAAACGCTTGCCGTCCCACATCCTAGGATTTTGAAGTTCTTTAGACCTCTACAATATCAGTAATCGCGGAAGGACAATCCGTTTTGGGTTCATAATAGCTCTCAAATTTCGACGTTTATTATAGCAGTATTGTGTTGCTACCTTTATCGATATGTATACGACTATGTTTACTGTAGTGTTTTAATGCATGCTATTAATGTCAAATGATGTATTCTCCTATCTAACCACGTGATCTGATTTTGTGTATGACTTGTAACCAACTGTATACTCAGGAGCATTGTAATAAAGCGTTTAATGAGACTACAATTCTCACTGTTTCTGTATAGTAGAATAAGAACCCGTAAGAACTCGACATTTACAAGGACCGAATCCAAATGGATCCAATCCCTAATTGCGAACTTTCAACCCTTATTGATAATCTCCCGTCGCATGGTTACTGCTTCGCAAGGTGCGGAGCGTGTCAAGGATTGCTCAGAGACACCAACTGATGCCGTTCCTCGTCGTATCGGTCGCAGTTTATCAATTTTGGCAAATAGGCATGCTCTAATTTTTCAAACCGTCTACTGACGCCGGACTTCCGTCTACTCCAATGCATACCACATGAAAGAGAAAATTACTACAATCTCAAATTTACATCGCTAAAAATCCAATATTAAGTTAACCGGAACTAAGCTGTGAGTACGAAAGGGATAATAAATAATAATAACGAGTCTTTATTTCATCAAAAGATAAAACTACATATCTTATGTTACAATAATACGGAAGATAGAAACTATGATAAAATATATATATATATATATATATATATATATATATATATTAAAAAAAAAGGATGTCATCACAATAAATGGATATTAAAAACCAACCTATTTACAAAGGTGTTCATCAAACGCTATGTATTAATTTTCGGGCGTGCGCAGCCTTTTTTCCTAAGATTACTTACATAAGTCTTCTGGACAGGAACGATATCTTTCAGTGTGTGGCAATCCGTTGATATTAATTTCTTTAAAATGTTTCGGTCTTGTTTATTTAAAAGGTTCTTGATAAAAACTGGAAATGAAATGAAACGGCGTTTATGGCATCGGTCTAAAATCTGTCTCATACGGTCTTTGGGCCTACATTTCTCTCCCTCACTGCCTTGTCGTGGGCAGACAGGCTGCCGTGGACGGGTATCTGAAAGCAGCGAGAACTGCGGGTTGGTATGAGCAACACGTCCAGAGATACCCCTACTGGTCCAGGTTTTGTTTGTTTTACTTTTTTGGATTACTTCTGCGCATGCGTGTATTTGCTGGTGGTCTGATATATGTACGTACCACTTGGGAGATGATCTCAGTGATCTCAAGCGATCTATGCCACATCGAAGAATATCTTTGAGTTTTCGAAAAATTAGCGGTCTGGCTTTATTTCTCTTCAGGAATGATCCGCGGCTAACGTAAGCAACCTTCGCAAAATAGTGAGTCGTAATCACAAATTGGGTGACAACTGGGTTAACAATTACACGTACTCAGCAGCGTTTCTCGGGTACGGCATATGTGTAACACTCATGCAATAGAACATTCACGGAAAGCCACGCAACACACTGGTATTTGAAGGGAAGATAGATATTTGTAGACTTAACACCTTCGAAGTAAGATGGAAACAGTGTATTGCCGAAATGAACTATCATTGCTCTTTCCTGTAGTATGAGAAATCGAGGGAGCCCGACCGAAATGGTTTCTCTTTTCTCCTGCCTTTACCATTCCCGAAACGAGACACTATTTCTGTTTGAAATAGCTTGTCGTTTATGGTAACTTAATTTCGGATCGTTTTGGACCATGTTTACGCTTACATCACGAATAACAGTGGACTTTAATTAAGGTCGTGTGCTATTAGGATTAAACGTTTCAACCGAAACCGGTTTAGCTTAAAGCGGTTAACGTTTTCCAATAGAGTACTTTTCCAAGCATTTTCGGTTGAAACGCGATCACTCCTGGGAATAGTCATTAACCAGACTTCGTCGAACCTTTCTGTCCGCGGATCGGCGGGGTAAACATGGCGGCTGCTGACCGTGCTCGTGCTGTTGTCATCTTTCTTACAAAGAGCGTCACGCGAGCTGCACGAATTGCGCAACTAATCACGCAAGTAGCAGCTTTTAAGAGCCCGCGGAAACCGCAGCGGTTGCTAGCAATGCTTTTTCGACCGTTTCAACGCAGTTCGATGCTGGTTGAAAAAGTTCAGCAACCAAACCAACCGAAAACGGTTTTTGCCAATAGAACAGGAAAAAAACTCAACCAATCCAACCAACCTGAAACGGTTGAACCAATAGAACGCGACTTTAAATTTCAGAGCTGTCACTTTACAAACTCTCTTAAGTTATTATTATTAACGGCGTATTAACGGGATATTAACGGTGTCATGTCCAGTACCCTCAAACCACTTACAAACGGAGACGCTGTTCGCTGTACATCCACGCAAAAGATGATGATGCGCATACATTTCTCAACAGTGAAAGATCAGAGTAATAAAGCCGTGAATTCACTGAAATTCATACAACGTAACTTACGAACATACTTGAGCACGTTCCAGGCATAAAACAAAGTTCTTAGCCCTGGCTAAACAATCAAACGTTTGTCCAACATCGTGTTGGATCAGCAGGTTACACAGTTTAGCTGCCAGTCTAAACGTTTCATCTAAATCGTTTCAAACTTTTATGTCGCGAACAAATGTTGGATCGTTTAGACACCCTGGCCAACACAACTTGTGTACAACGCTGGACGAAAACATTTGATCGTTTAGCCGGGCTTTTGGGTTCACAAATATACTCGGCGGTTAACATTTGCCGAAAAAGGTAAGGCAACTGATTAAAAAAAAAAAATGAAAAGAACAGAGCATGCACCCTGCTGGAAAGATAAGCAAACACGAGCGCTCAGTGCATATATATTTTACTCTTATTGGTCTTGAACAGAAATACAAGGCAAGTTTCTTTTAAAATCCGTACAAAACGAAATACGCGAACGGTAAACACCATCGCTGGACTTAACACTGAGTATTCTGCAGTCGCACACGATATGACATGACGAGAAAAAGAGGTTCGCACGCAAAGTCCCTCGTAAGCACCTTTAAATTCAATTGCCCAGTCTTTATGAAAATAAACAATTGAACTACTTGATCTCATAAGATCCGGATGTTAGGAAAACGAAGACCAGAGGTACTTCACCAGAGATGGCTAATCGTCCGCCGTGAATGATGTTTTCTGTTTCCCACGGCCGTTTGATACACCTTCTTATTTTTTTCTTGGGGACCTCGTTTTCCGGAACTTCGGTCTTCCCTTTTCGTCTCCCAGTTCTTCGTTTTCCGCACACCCGATCAACATTCATTCACATGACTATGTTCCTACAGTTAACGCTGTCTATAAATTTATCTCGATTGCGTAACCTCTACAATTTCACATTATTCACGAATGGACTCCTTCCTCAGTCGAGATGACAGCCATACATTCTTACTGGACTGTGTTTGAAATGCATCCCATTTCGTCTATTTCACATTCTACTACATCACCTTGCTGAGACGGAAAAATATGTACTCCATTTTACAAAAGGCTCGCATTATTACTGGTGGTGCAGTAGTTTCCATAGCGACCCACTATAACCTAGTGGTGTGCCAATCAATGTGCCAATCATCGATTATAATCGATCACTGATCGAAAACCTTAAGCGACGCGAAAATCGATTATGGAAAATGTACCATCGATTATCGCGGAAAAATAAAAAAAAATACTATTCACAAATAAAAATATTAAATTGATGTAATTCAATATTGTTATTATTTGTTGAAGATTAGAAAACCGGTTCACAAAACAATGTTAATGTGAAATCAAATTGTTGTCATTTATGAAAATGGTCCACAGTCAGAAAACTCAAGTTTATATTACTTTGACTTGCAGGCAAGTGAACAAAATTAAAGGGAATTGTTAGAAAGGGATTTTCCGATTATAATCGATGATCGATTGGTTATATTAGGTCACACCGATTATTTACGATGATCGATTATGAAAATCTCAGCCGATTCCCAACACTACTATAACCCCAGCTGGGAGCCGCATGCAACCAGTTGTGTATTTGCAAAGCATGGAGGTGTTGAATTCGGGACCAATGAAGAAAAATCTACACATAGTTTTCTGAGCGGGACTTTAACCTGGAGAAACTGCATGCATACCCATTTTTCTAATCACCTGGCCACGCTAGATAAAAACGAGACGAGGAGAGGAGAGGAACGAAGCAGAGGGAGGGGAAGTGAAAGGAAGGAAAGGTAATGGAAGGGAAGAGAAGGGAGCGGAAGAGAAGGGAGGGGAAGGTAATGGAAGAGAAGGTAAGAGAAACGCCCCAAGGGACGGGACGAACCGGCGGGAAGCCGAGAAGAGAAAAGAGGTGGGACGAGACGAGAGGACGACTAGAGGAGGTGAGAGGCGACACGATGACAAGAGAAGAGAGAGAAAAGACGCAGGGAGAGGACAAGAAAGTCGAAGCACCGGTTTGAAAACGCTTACCTTTCAGTTTAGGTTTTGCTTGATGAAATTTGGAGTGAAATGGAAAAGGCTGTAGCGGATGGGATCAAATGCTTACCCTCTTTCGCTTCTCTCGTGCTTTTAGCAACCTCGCGCGTGCCCAGTAACCCAATAGAGCACGCTGAGCCTTTTACCATTTGTTAGTTGGCTGCGTCGTTTTCACCATATGTCACTGGCCTTTTAATCTTTGTGCATTTTTTTAATGTTTTAGCACGGCATTGATTCTGACCGTCCAGTTTGCTACTCGAATTTTGACATTGCTGGTTCATGCGGTGATTTCCCGAAAGTTCCGACTGGAGCTCCAGTGGTTGCCATGGCGGCATACTTCCTCAAAGACCATTACTGAGTAGCAAAGGACGAAACGAGCGCATGTCTCTATTTCAAATGATCACTAGAGTCGCTTTAAGCATCACTGCGCTTTGTAAACGTGTAACGAGTCATTTTCTGGATGTTTTGAGTTTAGCTTTCCATGTTTTGCCCGCTTGTCCACTACGCATATGATGAGCTGAATTTTGCTCGCATTTTGATTGGTTCTACATATTCGCTTCAAGAAAATGATTTCAAACTAAATACAGCAGAATGATTAAAATAGTGACAAATTAGCCGTTTCTTTTGATCTAGTGATTTTGAGAAGGAAGGTGTTACAGAAATACTCGCCTTTTAGTTGCTTGAAAAAAATCCATTACTTCACCAGAAAAGATAGTAGTATAGTAATATCTTTTTATTTTCAAACAAGAGCCTGGTGTATGAAAATTTTGTTAGCTCAATAAGAAGTCAAACAGAAATGAATAACGGCCTCTTGTTTACTTGTTTATTACAGATACGGTGTAGTCTACATTCACGAGAAACACATCTTCAAACAAATATACGTGGAAAGTGTTTGAAATGCATAGTATTTTCGCATTCTACCTTCTACGTTATGATCTCCTATCCAAGCCCCCACCCCCTATTCAAAAAGAGGACACAAATTCGACGTAAAACGTTTGTTCGTCGTGCCAGGCCTAAGGCCGCGCACGAGTCTAAATCTGCGCTTTGGTCGCGTTCTGTTGCAGAAATGTTGGTTCCGGCGCTTTTACGCGAGCGCTAACGACAAATTAAACTTCCGGGGTTTCCGCAATCTCTTCTCTTCTATGCGCAGACCTAAGATCAGTGGTTAGGTAACGAGAATAGCGTTTCCCGCCTAGCAGGAAACCTGTCAACAAGCTGAAACTTAAGTTTCAGTTAGTCACTGAAAAACAGAATACTAAGGGTGTTTGTATGGAAAAGGATTCTTAGAAAATAATCTCCAGAACTTCATTTGATAGTCTTGTCGCGCTCGCGTTTGAATTGAAAGGTAATTTTTGCGTGTTTTTATTTCCTTACTTGGCTGAAAGATACCGTTAGATTTCGATTTTGATCGAAAACCATGCCTTTCCGCACAACAAAACAGTGATGAATGTAAAGAAATGGTGCTTACCGGTAAGTTGCATTAACGTACTCAACGTTATAAAAGTCTCGTGCAACAGTTGTAGAGTTCAGTTGTTACCGTGCAATGATCGTAGGATCCGCTACCCGCTATCTCCGCTATCTACCGAGTTATATCCTTTGGTGTGAGTCGTCGACCGAAGTAAGTTTTTACCTTTTTTCATACTTGTTATTGCCTCAGTATTATTATTATTATTATTATTATTATTATTATCTATTTTATCGTGAGTCACCTTTATTTCCGACAAATAAAATAAACAGACAACTTGAGTCCTGTTAATTGTGAAATTACTTTTAAGAACTACTCCTCCGATGGGTTATCTTCTTTAATTTGCCGACCTGTCTCCGTTTGACATAGTCCCTGTTCATGTTCTTTCAACGGCTTTTGGTACCGTAAAAGAACAGATGCCAAAAATTGTGTTTTCATTCTTGTCACAGCAAGGATGGTTGTTAATCATAATATAAGTAGCTTTCGGAAAGAAGGCTGAACTTTCGCTATATTTGAATCAGAAGTTGACCTAAATTTCATGTGTGCAAAATCTTTGTTGGCATGGGTGGGTGTTGACAGCTCTGGACTGGCACCTGTCAATTTAAATGATTTGAAACTAGTGTGGTAAGCAAACGAAGGACCAGTTTTCCTTCGGGAGAAACAAAAATAAAATTATTTGCATTCTGCAGCCAGGAGCTTTTTCTAAGTTTGATGCTAATTTTGCTTGAATTTTGAGGATTTCGGCCCCAAAACCAGGCCGGTGTGTGTGGGGGGGGGGGGGGGGGGGG
>BLFK01000034.1:1091369-1107491 GCA_014634185.1 Astreopora myriophthalma | reverse complement strand
CTAGCTCTTGCACATTGGATGAACCACAACGAACGTAAGGAAGTATGCCGAAATCTTGTCCTTGCTTATTTGTGTATTAAACAGTATGTTTTTCCACTGATTTAAATAAAAACTGTTTTGAAGCTAAGATAGCATGACACTGTTACTTTAACAAAATAATAACCAAAGAAACCCTCAACTTATATTGAGTCGTTGAGAAATTCTCAAAGGTGGATTTAAAAAACCAACAAGAGTTTGCAGACCCCAGTTAGGGCAAAACGTTAAGCAGAGTTCGTGTTTAGAGTATATAGTTCTTACCTCCCTCTCCTACATTCTATCTTGGAGGAACCTGCTAATCTGTCGAATGGCCTGGCACTGGGATATATGGGCCTTGTACTTTGTCGCCTTATATATGAATAACTAAGGTTTAGTCCCGAGAAAAATGGACAGTCCAAAAGACGTTGCTGTTTTATAAAAGTATATCGAGTCTCCCCTCGCTCTCAACATCGATTTGTGGGCACAAACGAGGGATCCCTCGTTTTCAACACTCGGGCCGAATCTCCCTCGTTTTCGAGGCTGGTCATGTGCACAAACGAGTCCTGCTTCGTATTAAACGTGGGGGTGTGTAATAATCGTATATCGAGGAGGTGTGGTATCGAGTCGATTTTTATCGAGTGTCTGTTCCCTGGTTTCCCGGAAAACTTGAGTGATCCCTTTTGATTAATAATCCAGAACACAGTACTCTGAGCTAGATCAATCCGCAATGACGAACGGAATACGCGGCCCTCTATTTGCGTGTGAATCGTTTGTGACGGATGACAACCCTCAATTTTGTCGCTCTCTACGATCTTCAAATTGTGGCCTTATATTTCAGTTTTGGTTACACTGCGAACATATTTAACTACTCATCCTTCAATATTCAGTTTTTGTGTTCTTGTGATCGATTGTATAGCAGAGCTCTTCGCTAGTGATTCTGCAACGTTGATTTCTGCTACTCTGTTTATCATGTAATTATCATGTAATTTCCCTGCTGCCTTTTGTGATCCAAAGCTCGTTAATGTCGACCGCAATTGCAAATCTCACACGTTTACTTCACTTTTCACTGTGTGCATGATGGCTAGATCGGGTTTTGTTTAAATGCTGTGTATACAGAGCTGTGGCAATCATCTCTCGAACCCAGGGGTGGTTTGATTGTCTTTCAAGAGGGAGCCATTTCTTTCAAACCAAGCCGGCTGTAACTATTGTACCCGAAGAAATGAATTAATCCAAAGATGCGGTCCATGATCGACGATCATTTCAAGTGTGGTTGTTTCTTGTCTGTCATCGAGCCGAGTTCGGGAACTAAACCTGGGCTAGGCCATGTGCTACGTACTTTGGACCTTCCTATGGCCCACCCTAAATTTACCATTTTTTCGCCGAAGTGACAAGGGAAAAAAAGGAGCGCCATTTTTTTTTCAATTGAAAATGAAAACAAAGGGCAAGGTAACATTTCCAAAATATTCCCTTTAGAAAACGAAACCGAAATACAAGGACGTCGTTTCTAAGCACAAAGATAATCATATTGTCACGCTCATTAAGAGCACGAAAGCTCGGACCATTTAAACAACTGACTTGAAAAGTACCATCCTTAGCTTTGTATTTTACAAGCCATACTTCTTGATGATCTATATTTTAGGAATAACCACTATTGCAGGCCATCATCTCAGGATTTCTTTCAAGACTTTACATGTTTACCTGGCAAGGTTAGCCTCATATCGGAAACATTTGTATGGGTAATCAAATGGTGACGAGTGAAATTAGAGAATAATTTCTCGCGCGTTTTGTCCAAACTCAAATAATTTATTAAGTAAGATAAATAATTTATTAAATAAAATAATTTATTGAATAAAATCAAATCAAATAAATTATTTGATTTTGGACAAAATGCATGTTAAATGATTCCCTAATTTCACGAGTATACCATTTGGAGGGTGCACAGTACGTTTTTCGGGATGCGCGATTTGGCTTTTTTTGAAGCCGGGATCCGTGATTTGGGACTGAAAAGGGAGCGAGATTCGGGATCGCAAATGGTGAGCGGGACACGGGAAATGGCAATTTGACGAGTCGGGATACGGGATATCGTACTTACAAGGACCGAGATCCGGGAAGAACGGTGACAAAAATTAACAATAGAATTTGATGGTCGCAAAAGTTACGCAAACCAGGATTTCTCGTTTCCTCGTGCCAGTCACGCGGCTTGCTGCTCTATTGTAACTCCTATGACCCCTAGGTGATGTTTGATCATATTTGGTTATTTCTTGAACCTTGACCGTAATAGGATCCTCGTGTGAAACTGTTTCACAAAGAAGTTGTAGGTTTCAAGAGGTCTTTATTAATAATGTCGCACGATTTGGAGGATGCTGTGTTAAAGCTTTTCATGGCCTGATGAAGACTAGCAACATTGCATCGTGAGCTACACCGCAAAGTAACTCTATCGTGCGAAAAACGAATAAAGTTCATCTTTTGGATGGCATTGCAGTAGTGTTTGATACGCCCTTGTAGACTTAGTGATCGGTTTCTCGGCTTGCCATGATCCTTGACAAATAAGAGGGGAGAAGGCTTTTTCTCTGTGAGCAAAGACTTCAAGACCTGTGCTGGGAGGGAATTTGTACCCACTGAAAAGCCGTCTTCATTGAGGTAAGGAATTTATAAACAGTTATGGCCGGGATAGGGATTAGCCGATAACAGCCTCCGGGATTTCGGGATTGAGGGAAAATTTTGGTCGGGATAGCGGGATTGAAGAACCCTATTGGGGACCCTCCATTTGGTTGCTGATTAATATTATGGGTGACAAATTACGCTCACAAGACGCCATTTTGGCACCGTATGAAAAGCTGCCATGGCAACATTGTAATTTCACATGTGAAGTTATAAATTAACGCTGGAATTTCGCGCCAAAATTAAGGAGTAATTTGTCACCCATGTTATTAGAAGGTAAATTTCCCCATGCTTGACTCTTGGGCCTGTTGTTGATGTAATCACGCGACCGTGACTGGACTTTTCGCTTTCAGACGTTGCGTCGGGCGTTGTATCCTGCATTTCAATCGCCGGTTTCCTTCAGTGAGTGAGAACTTTTACGTATTTGGTAAGTAATAAGTTAACGAGAACGCCCATAGAATCAGCAGAAGTTATGATTGCGCATGAGAATATAGAGCTGTGCATTTGTTGTGTTTCTTCTGTTTGCGCATATTTTAAGACTGTCGCTTCTTGTTGCTAGACCTTGTTTCCTATACCTCCTCTCTGGCGCTGGTCAAGTCAATGGCAAATCTCGCTGTAGATTGTGCTTTACTTGTTTGTGATAGATCACTCTCGCTCGGTAACCTTTGATCATAGAGATAAGTCTCAGATACAACATATAAATGTATTTTAAGTCTGGATTATGTAGGTCAATTTATCGCGAAAGATTTAGTTTTTCTTGCGGCGGTTTTCGATGTGATTGTTTAAATTGCGTGGTCCTGCTTGATAACTTAGCAATCATCGATGGTGCCTAAGCTCGACTTTTTGCCACGGCAAACCCTTATATCTTAACATAATCGTCTGTGATTCATCTCTTGTACGCAGCAGTGCTTAGAAAGCCCAGCATTTTCGATTCAGTGTCTTAACTAAATTCATCTTCTCTTTGAGTTTTGTTTTTTTTGTGTGTGTGTGTGTTTGTCTTTAGATTATACAATCCAGTCCTCTTCAGTCAGCTTTTTAATAACTGAAGGATTCTTTTGAATAAGATTCAGTCTGCCGTAAGTATCGTAAATAAACTATATAACGTAACGGTTCACTATCGTGTGACAAATGAGTCTGGGTGTGTCTGCTTACAAAGCACCTTCAGGTCCAGTTTCGCTTACCGCAGGGAAAGCCCCTGTCAATTGTATTATGTACATATGTTTCTTATTTTGATTAGTGACTAAGTAATTGAAGTTTTAAGTTGCTGACCTCGGTGCAGGTATAGGAATAGATTCTTCATTAAAAATAAAAATAATCGGTGGCCTTATTAGTTGTGTGTGTTTAGATGAGATCATTCTCTTTGGAGCTTTGAAAGATTGACTCTTGGTGCTAGCAAATTATAAATGCTGATAGACTCCGGGGGTCCGGATTGATGCGTCCGGACAAATTTTCGAACGGGAAAAACTTTACCTTCACACGGGGGCCCCGGAACCGTGCACATTGGCAGGTTGTGCACGTTGGCAAGTGTGGACGTTTTTGACCGGTACGGTTCCACTTTCATACGTACTCGTCCGAGCGGTTGCACGAACCGTGCAAGTTTTGGCACAGTTATTGCGGTAAAGACCTGAAATCTAGTTTTACTGTATGTTTTCCAGGTACTTTTCCACAAAGCTCTTCGTTAGCTCTTCATATTTTGTCTTCACTGAGTCTTAATCGACTCCCTCGACTACCTTTTTTGCTTCGAAATCTAGAACGACGTATAAAAGCAAATTTATTTATTTGTCCGTCCATGTCAAATTTTCGGTGCACTTGTCTGACGCTGCCATTTTGGATTTCCCCCAGTTTAGTGCAACATGATTGGCTAAATGCAGCAGCTTTAAGCAATCATTAAAGAGATGTAGAAAAGCCATTCCAATGCCGCAACTGTGGTTTGGCGGCGATGGTGAATTCCTCCAGACAGTGCGTGCGCAAGTAGAGGTTTCAGGTAGAGGGGGTGGTCATCTTTTCAGAAAGGTCGAAACAGGCTAGTGGCTCAAAGTCCTGCTTGAAAGTCAGGCACCCCTCCCTCAGCAGTTGGACATCCTATTCGCATTATGAGACGAACTCTTTTTGCAAATCAAACACCATTCATTTGACCTTTTACTCTCTGTGCCATTTCTCAAAGTCTTTCGGCACCCCTTGATGGACATGGCATTGTATGTAGTGTTTCGCATCCGCGTTGTGCCTCACGTAGTCCTGATGATCGGGCGTGCTGAACATGTGCTGGAAGTACCCGTTTTTGGGTTCCGTCATGCCAAAGGTTTTACGCAACAAGGCTAGCGGCGTTGGAAAGCAGGAATTGGACTTTTGACGATGGTACCCGTCGATCACAAGGTAACTGTGGAAATCCTGGAAGTTGTGGGCTAAGACGGTCAAGTCACGCGTGTCTCTCTTCAACAATGTGTCGAGCCACTCGAGAAAGTACTGGATAAACGAACCCCTCTTGTCGTTGGGGAGGTTGAGTGCGTTGCGACTCTCCACCTGCATGCTTCTGATGTCGAAGAAAACGTGCATGGGCGGCTTCTCCTCCTCGTCTACATCATTGCCAAAGCCTCCAACATCAAGTCTGAGTTGGAGGTGAGTTCATTGGCACGCACGGTCTGCAATGCAGCAGTGGCAGACGGAGGAGCACGTCAACGTTGGCACCATTCCTCTTCGATCTCGTTGCCGGTCTTGGCCACTTGCACTTAACATCTGTGTTCACTGGCGTACTGCTTCAAGGACGGGATGGTGATGAGCCCACACACATGCCCGCCGATCTTCTTGGAACCGCACAGTAACTTGAGGTACCTTGGCACCTGTGTCGAGTGTTGGAGATGTAGGGTTTCTTTGGTCTGGCTGGCCTGCCCTTGTGGGTCTAAGCAAGCAAGTGTCCCGAGAAATCAGACACCCACATCGATCGACTGCAGTCAAGGTGAGCAGAGTCTAAGCCTCTAGGTGGTCTGGTTCTTGCCGAAGGACCCCTTGATGCTGACCAGCGCATCGTGGTGCCAGTCCTTGTAGAGAATCCGATGCAACTTAGGTCCGTTACCGTAGGCGAAGGTGGCACCGGTTGGCATCCACGGCCAATATGGTGTAATCGTAGAGGCTGGGTGCCAACGGCAGTTGGGTGAGTTCCTCTCGTCCGCAGGGTCCTTGTTCCATGCGAGCGTCCTCATCGAATTGAATGGCCACAGACACTTAGATCCTGTGGCCCTTTTGAAACCACTGCCACGGGGGGTGATCATCTCCTTTGGCCTTGGTAGTGACAAAAGCTTGCTGATGACACCAACCTTACGTTATCTGCTAAAACGTTAACAGAACTTAAGCTAGCTCTAACCCCTGAATTAAATAACCTTAGCTGTTGGCTGAAAGCTAACAAGCTCAGTCTAAATGTTGCTAAAACTGAGCTAATGATTATTGGATCAAGACAAAGGCTATCTGCCCAATGTGACGATGCAGAAATCAGAATTGATGACCAAATTATCAAGAGAGTCGTTCATACCAAATCCTTGGGTCTTACCATAGATGCTCACCTCTCTTGGGGTAAACACGTTGAAGAGATTTGCAAGAAAGTCTCTTCAGCTATAGGCGCCCTAAAACGTGTGCGGCCGTTTATATCCAAAGAAACTGCAATTCTAATTTATAACACCTTAATTATGCCTCATTTTGATTACTGCAGCCCCGTCTGGGAATGTTTGAGTGGTTACTTGAGTGATAAGCTCCAAAAATTACAGAATCGCGCAGCCAGAGTTATTACTGAATCACCCTTTGATGCGAGCTCAAACCACCTTCTGTCCACCCTCCGCTGGGAGAGGCTATCTCTTCGCCGAAAGAAACAAAAAGCCTTAATGATGTATAAAACCATGAATGACTTTGCTCCGGAATATCTACAAAGTCTTTTCTCTCAGCGTCACTCTGCTTACAGCTTAAGAAACTCTGAGGGAAGACTGACCCTGTCCAAACCAAGCACCAATTATGTGAAACGAAGCTTCTCTTACAGCGGGGCCATGCTATGGAATAACTTGCCCAAAAACTTAAAAAATGCTGTATCCGTTGAGCATTTTAAGCGAAATATCAAGAAGGTAGCTGATATATCGGATTCCCACACGGCAATCATGTAAAGCAGTTGTAATTAGTTTTAGTTTTTAACGTAAGCTTAACTGATGATTTTCCGTGTATAAATAAAGATTTACATACATACATACATACAAAAGCTCTGGGACAGCATAGGTTTTTGTCTTTGTTGGGCGATGCGGATCATGCGCTGGTGCGCACACGATACCGCTACCGAAGATTCAACAAAATGTTAACGACGTCCGGGTCCACGTTTTTCGCGCTTGCCAAATGAGACCCACGTGCGCACTGGATAAGGCAAAAAGTTAACTGGTATCGAGAATGACTCGCGAAAGCTCGACTGCAACTAACGAGACATTCAAAACTCGCGGCGTGCGGGCTTGTCACCCCCGTCAAAGATCTACTGTAACTATGAATTCAACAACATCACCAATCAATTCGTCGCAGCCCCGCTCCACGAAAGTTCCAAAATCGATATACATCCACGACATCAAGATCTTGACGTGGAACTTATACCAAGCGAGCGATGAATTATCCTTGGCGAGCCACGCACTAGCTGTCAAATCGATGGGTGTGCATATTGCGGCGGTCCAAGAAACAAAACGCACGGGCGCTGGGCTTGAAGACTGGGCGTTTACGGGGAAAGACTTGAGCGGATGGAGATATTTGGGCTCGGGATTCAAAAAGAAGCGCGAAGGCGGTGTCGGTTTTATTATTCACCCTGACGTACTATTGAACGAAGTGATCTATCACGATGATGATGCGCATGGTAGAATTATCAGCGTTTGCGTCAATGTGGCTGGAGTGCGACTGAAGCTGGTGAACTGCTACGCACCACACAACGAGCGCGTTATGTCAGCCAAGGACAAATTTTACAGCACGTTGAACAAATGTCTGAAGAAAATCGATGATTTCAAGCGCCACCAGATGGTCATGCTTGGCGATTTCAACGCAGTCATTGGCTCTGACGCAACCAATGAGTTCCGCAACGTCTGTGGCGGCAATAACCCTAACAATCGAGCGACCAATGACAACGGACTTCGCCTACTGAAGCTGGCCACGCACAGATCATTGGCACTAGCAAATACCATAAAGCGATCAAAAAGAAGACATCGGGGCAGTCATTTTCTTCAAACGAACAAAATATGGCGAAGGCTCGACTACGTTGCTGTGGCTAGTAAAGTTATGCGGTATGTCACGCAGTGTAGGGCAATTTGTGGGTGGAGCTTGATGGAGGGGCGAATGAGAACGGGAAACTTCACTGATCATAACCCAGTCCTGGTAAAGTTGCAAGTTCCAGGCAGAAAGAAGGCGAGGCGTTTTCGGCAGCCAAAAAAGAAGAAATGCCCACCGAAATACGATATCAGTGAAATTCGATCCGGAACCGATACCACCGAGAACCTCTCCGAAGCGCTCAAAAAAGAACTTGAAGATTTTGCTCCTAGTAGTGATCTCGACACTTTCAACAAGTCTCTTTTGAATGCTTTAGCCAGCGCGATGCAATCCACACTCAAACCGATCACCAAAAAACGAGACAGGCCACCGTGGGAAGACACCGAACTGCGCTCGCTACTGGAGGCGACCAAGAAGCTGAAAAAGTTTAAAGAGCGCCAGGCAGCACTCGAAAAAATCAAAAAGCTGAAAGTCAAGTTGAAGCGTGAATTTTACGCGAAAAAGGCCACCGAAATCAACAACGCTCGAGCTCAACGGGCAGTCGAAAAAGAATTTCGACTCAGCAAACAATTCATCTTTGGTCGGAAAACCCCGAAAAGCTACGTCACACCTGAGGCGTTCAGTCAACATTTCGAGAGCCACTTTAAGAGCGACCCACAACTCGACCTCAACCCCCCTGCAGAGCTACTAGACTACCAGAACTGCGAATATTTGCACGACGAACCGGTCGACATAAACGAGGAGCCGCCGACCCGACGAGAGTTGGAAGAAGCGCTCGAATCCATGAACAACGGAAAATCATGGGGTACCGATTCTACACCGATGGAGATTTTCAAGTATTGTCACCCTGCGCCCTTCATGGATGCGATGGAGTCATTGATGCTTGAGGTGTGGAAGCAAAATGCGGTGCCTAGTCAGTGGAAAGTTTCGACTGTTGTAACGTTGTACAAGAAGGGGCTGAAAAGTGTGCCGAATAATTATCGTGGCTTAAGTATAACGAGTAATATTTCCCGCATACTGCCGATAATTATTCTGTGTAGGTTAAAGACAGCCTACGAAAAATCGATTGGGCCGTATCAGTTTGGCTTCAGAACCGACCGAAGCACTGTCGATGCGATTTTCATCATACTTCAGCTCATCCGCACCCAGAAAGGCCCACTTATACTCAACTATGTCGACTTATCGGCCGCCTTCGACAAAATACCTCGCAAATTATTATTTTGGATTCTGAGGCTGAGAACTGGCAGCAAAAAACTGGTCGACCTGCTCGAACAGTTGTATACCGACACTACAGCAACTATCGCCGGCTCAGATTCAAAATTCAATGTCACTGGCGGGACGAGGCAGGGCGGAATCGAGTCACCACCAGCCTTTGTGTGGTACTTCGACTTTGTTTTGCGCGTGGCTGCGCAGAAAATCGATGATGAGTTTCCGGAGGGCGTCGGTATCAGGGTTGCTTATAACATCAGCAGCATTTTGCGACCGAAAAGAGGTACGGTGGAGGGCAGAGTTGTGATGAATGGCTGGGAGGCGCTTTTGGATGTGCTATTTGCAGATGACCTGGCTTCGATTTCAACCACGGTAGAGGAGGCAAGACGAATCCTGGAAATCCTCTGTGAGGTATGCGCTAGATATGGGCTTTACGTATCGTTTGCTAAGACGTTTTCACCGGTTTTCGGATCACCTGAACTGGCTAGCGCTCCCTCGCTTTATACGATCGATGGTCACGAAATTCAAAATATCAGCTGCATGAAGTACCTTGGCCATATGATTTCGAACGAAAAATCAAATGCATACGTCACAGCCAGAATCGCCAGTGCCCTTGCGCAATTTCAAGCCTACAAAAGTGTGTTTCTTGATCCACAGATCGGTAAGCAGTCGAAAATACGACTTCTCGAGGCCTACGTCCGGTCTCGCTTGACGTATGGCGTGGCAGCCGCTGTCCCGGACGAGTCTCATATCGACGCGCTGGCCGCTTGCTGGTACGACTGCCTACGGCGTCTCAGCAAATCAGGATACCGCAGGAAGCCAAACGACCAGGACGAAGATGGCGAAAGTTTTGCATATCTGTACTCGAACGACGAGCTCGATCGCCACTACAACACGCCGCCAATTAAACAATTCATTGCCGTGCAATATCTCAAATACATTGCACACATTGTGCGCAGACCGCATGACCATCCTACAAAGAAGGCGCTGTTCTAGACACCAACGAAAAAGAACGCACGCACACCTTGGCACAAAGTAACCTTCTTGCTATCGATTGACAAAGAGGATGCGATTCGAAAAATGCGTGATAGAAAAGAATTCAACAGCGTTCTGGCTGCCAGATTCCCATATTTGGAAGCTCGCAACACCAAGGCCGTTACTGGCAAGTTTTCAAGCAATTGAAGCTCTTGGTATTATCAACGAACGAACGAACGCTGCTTGGTCATCTTGAGACAGGTGGAGGACTGATCACTGATACAAACCTCACTGCTTTTCTTATTTAAATAGGAACTAGTTACCATAAGATTAGCACGATTTACACAAGAAAACCACTCAGCTCTTAATAATAATAATAATAATAATGACTTTAATACAGAATCCACAGTGGCTCTTCGCCTGTACACTGAAAACTATCTAACTAAATTCAAGTAATTAAAAATACAGTAACAACTGATATTTGGAAAATGATAATAATTAATAATAAAATAAATGAATGACTAAAATGAGCTATATCTAGTATTTGGGTTATTGAGATTAAACCTGTGTCATCAAAGAGAGTCGAGTCCGGGCTCTATATTAATGGCATTACTGATTTCCTAAAGAGTCCATACTCCTTAATGGTTCTAACAGGGGAAGGTAGACTATTGAAAAAAGTTGTGGCAATACCCTGGAAAGTGCCAGACTCCCTGGGATACGTAACAGTAGAGCAACAGAGGATCTCAAGTTGTATGCAGACACTGCATGAGTGCTATGTCTAAGGTATTGAGGAAAACTTGTATCATAAGATTAGCACGATTTACACCATACAAGTCTTTATCAATCTCTATCAAATCTCTATCAAAACAAGGTCGGCTCCAGCCTCGCTTTTATTCAAAAGACTGGTAACTGAGCACAGAACTGTACAATGGTGTATTGTGCGTTGGAATTTAGCATCTTGCTGGCGCAAGGCCCGAACCAGTAAGTCATGGCTTCTACGCGGCTTACAGGGTGTCAGGCTTTCAGGTTGTAAGGTTGTCAGGTTTTAATGTTGTAAGGCTCTCGGGTTGTCAGTTTGTCGAGTTTTCAGGTTGTCCGGCTGTCAGGCTGTCAGGCGGTAAGGTTTTCAGGCTGTCGGGTTGTGAGGGTGTAAGGTTGTCAGGCTGTTAGGTTGTAAGGCTGTCACGTTATAAGGTTATCTTTAAAGGTTTCGGGGTTGCCGGTAAGTGTTGAATAAAATCAACAAATGCCAGAATGCCCCCTCCCCCTCCAGAACCAGCCTGACTAATATAAGAATTTTGTTTTAATTGTTTTGACAATTTTGTTCCCTTTCGTGATTATTTATTTGATAGTTTTGTTTTCTTTAATGGTTTCAAGCTTAAACGACCGAAGAAAGGGGGATGGCTAGCCATACAATCCATGGCCCTGGTTTCGTCCCTAAACCTTGCCAGTTTTGGCGTGCCCCGGCAAATAAAGTAATTAATAGCAATAGCACAACTGCAGGAGCCCAAATAGGGGGATCGCTAATAACTCCTGCCCAGGACTGAACTATATCTCGCCCTTTCGCTTTCGCCATTTAGAATTAAATCCTTACCACTGTAGTAGCCTACATGAGGTTCATAGACATTTCATTCAGAGATTTGAACTTTATCTCATTTACATTGACAGAACGACTATAATTCAGTCCAGGTAAAGACACCAAAAAAGCCCTGCTTCAAACTTGCCCACAAAAAAACAAACATTGTTTTGTTAAACTGCCAAAGTATCTGGACATTGGAAAAACACTGGTTATCATGAAAGCAGAAAGAGGTGCCTATTGTGACCTGAGTAATGCCTACCATTCACTCGGCGACTTCCGAAAGGCCATTGAGTATCACGAAAAGCGTTTGAAGATTAGCAAAGAAGTGGGTGATCGCGCAGGAGAAGGAGGTGCCTATTACAATCTGGGTAATGCTTACCATTCACTTGGTGACTTCCGAAAAGCCATTGAGTATCACGAAAAGGGTTTGAAGATTAGCAAAGAAGTGGGTGATCGGGCAGGAGAAGGAATTGCCTATGGCAATCTGGGTAATGCTTACCGTTCACTTAGTGACTTCCAAAAAGCCATTGAGTATCACGAAAAGGATTTGAAGATTGCCAAAGAAGTGGGTGATCGGGCAGGAGAAGGACGTGCCTATGGTAATCTGGGTAATGCTTACAATTCACTTGGTGACTTCCGAAAAGCCATAGAGTATCACGAAACGCGTTTGAAGATTGCCAAAGAAATGGGTGATCACGCAAGAGAAGGAGGTGCCTATGGCAATCTGGGTAATGCTTACCATTTACTTGGTGACTTCCGAAAAGCCATTGAGTATCACGAAAAGAGTTTGAAGATTAGCAAAGAAGTGGGTGATCGGGCAGGAGAAGGACGTGCCTATTGCAATCTGGGTAATGCTTACCAATCACTTGCTGATTTCCGAAAAGCCACTGAGTTTCACGAAAAACATTTGAAGATTGCCAAAGAAGTGGGCAATCGCAGAGGAGAAGGAGGTGCCTATGGCAATCTGGGTAATGCTTACGATTCACTTGGTGACTTCCGAAAAGCCATTGAGTATCACGAAAAGCATTTGAACATTGCCAAAGAAGTGGGTGATCGCGCAGGAGAAGGACGTGCCTATTGCAATCTGGGTAATGCTTACCAATCACTTGCTGATTTCCGAAAAGCCACTGAGTATCACGAAAAACATTTGAAGATTGCCAAAGAAGTGGGCGATCGCAGAGGAGAAGGAGGTGCCTATGGCAATCTGGGTAATGCTTACCATTCACTTAGTGACTTCCGAAAAGCCATTGACCATGGCAAAAAGCATTTGAAGATTGCCAAAGAAGTGGGTGATCGCGCAGGAGAAGGACGTGCCTATGGCAATCTGGGTAATGCTTACTGTTCACTTGGAGACTTTCGAAAAGCCATTGAGTATCACGAAAAGCATTTGAAGATTAGCAAAGAAGTGGGTGATCGCGCAGGAGAAGGACGTGCCTATGGCAATCTGGGTAATGATTACCGTTCACTTGGAGACTTTCGAAAAGGCATTGAGTATCACGAAAAGCATTTGAAGATTAGCAAAGAAGTGGGTGACCGCGCAGGAGAAGGAGTTGCCTATGGCAATCTGGGCAATGCTTACCGTTCACTTGGTGACTTTCGAAAAGCCATTGAGTATCACGAAAGGCGTTTGAAGGTTAGCAAAGAAGTGGGTGATCGGGCAGGAGAAGGAAGTGCCTATTGCAATCTGGGTAATGCTTACCAATCACTTGGTGATTTCCGAAAAGCCATTGAGTATCACGAAAAGGATTTGAAGATTGCCAAAGAAGTGCGTGATCGCGCAGGAGAAGGACCTACCTATGGCAATCTGGGTAATGCTTACCGTTCACTTGGTGACTTCCAAAAAGCCATTGAGTATCACGAAAAGGATTTGAAGATTGCCAAAGAAGTGGGTGATCGCGCAGGAGAAGGACGTGGCTATTGCAATCTGGGTAATGCTTACCAATCACTTGGTGATTTCCGAAAAGCCACTGAGTATCACGAAAAACATTTGAAGATTGCCAAAGAAGTGGGCGATCGCGCAGGAGAAGGAGGTGCCTATGGCAATCTGGGTATTGCTTACCTATCACTTGGAGACTTTCGAAAAGCCATTGAGCATCGCGAAAAGCATTTGAAGATTGCCAAAGAAGTGGGTGATCGCGCCGGAGAAGGAGGTGCCTATGGCAATCTGGGTAATGCTTACTGTTCACTTGGAGACTTTCGAAAAGCCATTGAGTATCACGAAAAGCATTTGAAGATTAGCAAAGAAGTGGGTGATCGCGCAGGAGAAGGAGGTGCTTATGGCAATCTGGGTAATGCTTATGATTCACTTGGTGACTTCCGAATAGCCATTGAGTATCACGAAAAGCATTTGAAGATTAGCAAAGAAGTGGGTGATCGCGCAGGAGAAGGACTTGCCTATGGCAATCTGGGTAATGCTTACGGTTCACTTGGTGACTTCCGAAAAGCCATTGAGTGTCACGAAAAGCGTTTGAAGATTGCCAAAGAAGTGGGTGATCGCGCAGGAGAAGGAGGTGCCTATGGCAATCTGGGTAATGCTTACGATTCACTTGGTGACTTCCGAAAAGCCATTGAGTATCACGAAAAGGATTTGAAGATTGCCAAAGAAGTGGGTGATCGCAGAGGAGAAGGACGTGCCTATTGCAATCTGGGTAATGCTTACCATTCACTTGGTGACTTCGGAAAAGCCATTGAGTATCACGAAAAGCATTTGGACATTGCCAAAGAACTGGGTGATCGGAAAGGTGAAGGAGTTTCCTTGGGCAGCCTTGGTAATGCTCATCAAAAACTTGGTGATTTCATGAGAGCTTTGCCGTGCTTTTCTTCCAGTGTTGCAGTTTTTAATTCCTTAAGGTCTCTCCTGAAAACAGAAGATCAGTGGAAAATAAACTTTCGCGACCTATATGGGACTGTGTACACTAATTTCTGGAGGACATTACTAAAAGTGGGTCGGACCGAGGAGGCCTTATCTGCTGCTGAGCAGGGACGAGCACAGGCCTTGATGGACTCGCTGGTTGATCAATATCGCCTTGCCCCGCCTATATCATCGACATTTGACGCTAAGGAGGCAATCCTTCACCTGATGAGAGATATATCTACACCAACAGCTTTCCTGGGAATTGAGGAACTCGCGGTGAACATCTGGTTTCTTAGCAGGGGAAAGGAAATTACCCTACGACAAGGAAAGATAGAAGGTGAGAGTAAAGACGAAGATCCCATTTGCATCTTACTAGAGACAGTTTTGAAACATATTGGAGCTGGTGTTGGAGTAAGATGCGAAAATCGTGCACTAGATGAGCTGACTAATGATCTCCCCTTGACTAGAGAAGCCGTGGGATTACCAGCAGAAGACCTAGGGAAGTCATCGCACTTTAGCGGCAATCCCTTAAAGCCACTTTATGATGTAGCTATTGGCCCTATTTGCGACTTGCTTCAAGAAGAAGACCTAGTTGTAGTCCCGGATGGTCCGCTCTGTGTAGCTCCATGGGCGGCCCTCAGCGAATCTATTAGGATTCGCACCGTGCCTTCGCTTTCAACTTTAAAGCTATTGACAAGTGTGCCTGAAGACTATCACAGAAAGAGTGGAGCGCTTTTAGTTGGAAATCCCTGGTTGAAAGGGTTGAAAGAAGTGAGGGGATTCTTTCGTGATTCTCCTGAATTGCCATATGCACAAAAGGAAGTAGAAATGATTGGAGAACTTCTTAAGGTGCGGCCCCTAACCGGAAGAGGGGCAACAAAAGCTGAAGTGCTGAAACGAATGTCCTCAGTTGGTTTGGTTCACATTGCTGCCCACGGACACAACAAAACTGGAGAGATTGCGTTGGCTCCAAACCCTGGTTGGACATCCCAATTCCCCGAGGACAAGGACTACATTCTGAGCATGTCGGATGTGCAAGCAGCCCGCCTTCGAGCCAGCCTTGTGGTCTTAAGCTGCTGTCACAGTGGTCGAGGCAGAGTTTTGAGCTCTGAGGGAGTGGTTGGTATGGCACGTGCTTTCTTGTGTGCAGGTGCTCGTTCTGTATTAGTGTCACTGTGGGCTATTGATGACGAAGCCACCATGGAATTCATGAAAAGTTTCTACCAGCACCTGGTGGAAGGAGAAAGGGCCAGTGTTGCTGTTCATCAAGCCATGAAATGTCTTCGAGACTCAGAGCAATTTTCTGCCATGAGGTACTGGGCTCCATTTCAACTTATTGGTGATGACGTCTAGTTTCCTGTTGGAGAAAAGAACAATGCCGAATGACGTAGGTAATCTCTATGGTCCTAATCAGTTGATTATTTTTCACATTGTAACATCCCTGCAGATTAGCACAGAAACTTTCAGGTGTTTCGTATGATGGTCTTGACGAGTACTAGAGTTGCTCTCGGGTGCACCTCGAGCCACTCTTACGCTTCTCTCGTGCTCTCCAAACTTCCCG
>BLFK01000034.1:1036369-1088869 GCA_014634185.1 Astreopora myriophthalma | reverse complement strand
TTTAGACCTTTACAATATCAGTAATCGTGGAAGGACAATCCGTTTTGGGTTTCATAATAGCCCTAAAATGTCGACGTTTATTATAGCAGTATTGTGTTGCTCCCTTTATCGATATGTATACGACTATATTTACAAGGACCGAATCCAAATGGATCCAATCCCTAATTGTGAACTTTCAACCCTTACTGATAATCTCCCGTCACATGGTTACTGCTTCGCAAGCTGCGGAGCGTGTCAAGGATTGCTCAGAGACACCAACTGATGCCGTTTCTCGTCGTATCGGTCGCAGTTTATCAATTTTGGCAAATAAGCATGCGCTAATTTTTAAAACCGTCTACTGACGCCGGACTTTCGTCTTCTCCAATGCATACCACACGAAAGAGAAAATTACTACAATCTCAAATTTACATCGCTCAAAATCCTATATTAAGTTAACCGGAACTGAGCTGTGAGTACGAAAGGGATAATAAATAATAATAATGAGTCTTTATTTCATCAAAAGATAAAACTACATACCTTATGTTACAATAATACGGAAAATAGAAACTATGATAAAAATATCTATCTATCTATATATATATATATATATATATATATATATATATATATAATATATTTAAAAAAAGTATGTGATTACAATAAATGGAGCTTAAAAATCAACCTATTTACAAAAGTAATTTGGTTTTATCAACTAAGTTGATAATGTGAATTAGCCACCGTAAAAAGATTCGTAAGCTGACGTTTCGAGCGCTAGCCCTTCGTCGGAGCAAATCGAGGAATTGTGGGTTGTGTGTGGTTTATATACAGAAATATGGAGCTACGCTATTGGTTGGTGCCTGGCAACGTGAAAAACAACAGAATAAATTAGTTGAATGAAAAGCGTTCGTTGATACCGTGAGGATTAAGAGTGCCGATTTGAAAAATAAATTTTTCGAAGGGCTAGCGCTCGAAACGTCAGCTTACGAATCTTTTTACGGTGGCTAATTCACATTATCAACTTAGTTGATAAAACCAAATTATCTTGTAATACTCCCACCGACGCAGCACCACAGTTTCTTTAGAAACTTACCCCCTTTAATTATTTACAAAAGTGTTCGTAAAACGCTCTGTATTAATTTTCGGCCGTGCACAGCCTTTTTTTTCTAGGATTACTTACATAAGTCTTCTGGACAGGAATGATATCTTTCAGTGGGTGGCAATCCGTTGATATTCATTTCTTTAAAATGCTTCGGTCTTGTTTATTTAAAACGTTCTTGTTAAAAACTGGAAATGAAATGAAACGGTGTTTATGGCATCGGTCTAAAATCTCTCATACGGTCTTGGGGCCTACATTTCTCTCCCTCACTGCCTTATCGTGGGCAGACAGGCTGCCGTGGACGGGTATCTGAAAGCAGCGAGAACTGCGGGTTGGTATGAGCAACACGTCCAGAAGTACCGCTACTGGTCCAGGTTTTGTTTGTTTTACTTTTTTGGATTACGTCTGTGCAATCGAGGAGAGGAGAGGAGAGGAGAGGAGAGGAGAGGAGAGGAAAGGAGAGGAACGAAGCAGAGGGAGGGGAAGTGAAGTGAAGGAAAGGTAATGGAAGGGAAGAGAAGGGAGCAGAAGAGAAGGGAGGGGAAGGTAATGGAAGAGAAGGGAAGAAAAGCGCCCCAAGGGACGGGACGAGCCGGTGGGAAGCCGAGAAGAGAAAAGAGGCGGGACGAGACGAGAGGACGACTAAACGAGATAAGAGGCGACACGATGAGAAGAGAAGAGAGAGAAAAGACGCAGGGAGAGGACAAGAAAGTCTAAGCACCGGTTTGAAAACGCTTACCTTTCAGTTTAGGTTTTGCTTGATGAAATTTTGAGTGAAATGGAAAAGGCTGTAGCGGATGGGATCAAATGCTTACCCTCTTTCGCTTCTCTCGTGCTTTTAGCAACCTCGCGCGTGCCCAGTAACCCAATAGAGCACGCTGAGCCTTTTACCATCTGTTAGTTGACTCCGTCGTTTTCACCATATGTCACTGGCCTTTTAATCCTTGTGCATTTTTTTGTTGTTTTAGCACGGCATTGATTCTGACCGTCCAGTTTGCTACTCGCATTTTGACATTAATGGTTCATGCGGTGATTTCTCGAACTTTCGACTGAAGCTCCATTGGTTGCCATGGTGGCATGCTTCCTCAAAGACCATTATTGAGTAGAAAGGACGAAACGAGCGCATGTCTCTATTTGAAATGATCACTAGAGTAGCTTTAAGCATCACCGGGCTTTGTAATCGTGTAACGAGTCATTTTCTGGGTGTTTTGAGTTTAGCTTTCCATGTTTTGCCCGCTTGTCCACTACGCATATGATAAGATGAATTTGCTCGCAATTTGATTGGTTCTACATATTTGCTTCAAGAAAATTACTTCAAACCAAATACAGCGGAATGATTAAAAAAAATGACAAATTAGCTGTTTCTTTTGATTTACTGAACTGGATTTTGAGAAAGAAGATGTTACAGAAATGCTCGCCTTTTAGTTGCTTCAAAAAAATCCATTACTACACCAGAAAAGATAGTAGTATAGGAATATCTTTTTATTTGCAAACAAGAGCTTGATGTATGAAAATTTTGTTAGTTACCTCAATAAAAAGTCAAACAGAAATGAATAACGGCTTCTTGTTTACTTGTTTAGTACAGATGCGGTGTAGTCTACAATCACGAGAAGAACATCTTCAAACAAATATACCTGGAAAGTGTTTGAAATGCATAGTATTTTCGCATTCTACGTTCTACGTTATGATCTCCTATCCAAGCCCCCACCCCCTATTCAAAAAGAGGACAAAAATTTGACGTAAAACGTTTGTTGGTTGTGCCAGGCCTAAGGCCGCGCACGAGTCTAAGTCTGCGCTTCGGTCGCGTTCTGTCGCAGAAATTTTGGTTCCTGCGCTTTTGCGCGAGCGCTAACGACAAACTTCCGGGGTTCGGCAATCTCTTCTCTTCTGTGCGCAGACTAAAGATCAGTGGTTAGGTAACGAGATGGCGTTTCCCGCCTCGCAGAAAACCTGTCAACAAGCTGAAACTTGATTCAGTGAAAAACAGGATAATAGGGGTGTTTGTGTGGAAAAGGATTCTTAGAAAATTATCTCCAGAACTTCATTTGATAGTCTTGTCGCGCTGGGGTTTGAATTGAAAGGTAATTTTTGCATGTTTTTGTTTCCTAACATGGCTGAAAAATACCGTTAGACTTCGATTTTGATCGAAAACAAAGCCCTTCCGCACAACAAAACAGTGATGAATGTAAATAAATGGTGTTTAACGAAAGCAAGAGCTTTCTTTAATTTTATTTTTTCTCACAGGAGGCCCAAACAATGTGTCAATGAAACTATTGATAATTTTTATAGTAAATGTATACTTGCCGAAAGTTTCGTCCTTTAGCATTGTCTTGTTCAATGTGCTAAATAAACGTAAATTACCTTGTTTGTGATCATGATGTCTTGTCATCCTTTTGTCTCAGAAGCGGTATGTTCAAGTGAAGGGTTTTGAAATCGCCGTGGACTCTCACCCTATAATTGCGTTCAAGCGAAGCGAGACGCATATTAATCGTGTTGATTTGAGATTTTCTTAGCTTCGTGAGGCTGACTAATTGCCTCGATTTGATGCGCGGGCCTCGAGCCCAAGCACTGTGACGTAATGAACAAAACATGTGCTCAGAACATGTGCTCGATTTGCTCACCTTGACCTGCGACTTAGCTTTGAAGCATTCTTTTGAGTTTCTCTCCCTGAGGTAAGTGAAATTGTCTTTATTTATTCGATATTTGGCTTACAAATACGATTGAAGCTATTCATCGAAACAACGGAAAGCTGTGTGGTGCTTTTTTTTTTCTAGCAAATAGACGTTGCTTCTTGACCTTGGTTCGTCAGTAGTGTCGAGGTATGATTTTGTCCACATTGCTACTTTTCAGTTCAATTTCTCGCTGCTTTCGGGGCTGTGACATCTCGCCAAAATAATGCCTTCGGCCATCGGAAATTGATAAGATGATTGCGGAGTATTTTAAGTTGCGGGGCTATGAAGTTAAAAAAATAGACTTATTTACCATGTCTGGAGTAGGTGGTCAAGTGATAACTCCACCTCCACCCAGTTATATTGCTGGGCGGCCATTGGACAAAATGACCACAATGAGAGGTCACCTGGAAGCAGAGACAAGTTGTACTCCTGAATGTAGCATCTCTACTTTCCATCACCCTCGTTTCAGTTTGACGACTCAGTGTGGCGTCATTGTTTGCACAAAGTCAAGAAGACATTTCACAGCAAGCTGCTGGTGTTTTGATGAATAGTCCAGTCATGTCTGATATATTTGAATGCAAGATATACAACATTCAGAGTGATATTTACGCTTGATCACAAATTTGTAACAATAGCATGAAAGCAGGGCTTTCGAGTGGTGCAATATATTTGTGTAACATCGAGGATGGAAACAGTACACCATGGACTGATTATTACGAAAAATGAATTGGCATTAATAGGTCGACTGCTGGCCATTTGAATGTGGCAGGTCATGTGCTTTTTGCATCCCTAGGGCATGTTTTTTGTAATAATGCCAGCCTGAATTATAGAATTGAAAGTCTCGGGAATAAGTCCTGGGAACAAATGTCCAAAAAAGAGACACATGGTGTGATAACATCATCATGCAAACAGCAGCAAATGCACTGAACTGTACAATTCATATCACTGATTCAAATGCAAATACTTCCAATGTAACTGTGGACGGCCGTAGCCGCCACAGACTAGATGCCACAGCTTGAATTCGTTGTTACGTAGATCAATGTACGATTCAACTGAAAGGATAAATGAAGTTTACAAAGCTACAAGTGAAGTTTACATGAAATGCAAGGCTGAAAATATGCAAACGAACAAGACGAATACTTACAAAACTGTGGTATAAAACTCTAAATTTCATCGAGTCCGATGTTAGTCTGCTCGCAAAAACGACGCATCAACTTACTTCTGGCAAGACTAACACCACAAGCAATTACACATGGATCCGGAACTTATACTACTTTTGTGAATAAATTTACAACTAGCAACTTACAACTAACACGTTAAAACAATATATTTTTACGTCCATTTATATGGCGCTACAGTAACCATTATTACTCCTCTTAACTCACAACGAAGACAGAGAAATGCGCACTTATTTGGATTATATTAATGGTTTACGTTATGTCTCTACACTGAAGGATACGTGCAGCCATAATGCAAATAACTTCGGTGCGGTAAAAAGACAGGAATTTCTTGCCCGAAAAAGAAAACTTGATGCAAAACATATATATAAAGTTGATGCAAAACAACGAGTTGACAGATCAGTCAAGTAATAGTAAGAATGGTCCCGTTTACATGAACAATCTGAAGCAAAATGCAATATGAAACAATTTCGCAAATCTATGCAGTTTGTTGTTTGTCAATGCGCTGTCTGTAAAGGAGTATGGCCAGTTTATACTTAACCAAAATCGCCAAATACAACTGTAGCTATATTTGCTTCGACGCTACCCAAGACATAACTACACCCCCAAACCGGCCTTCTTAAACCTCTGCTGGCAGATAAAAGTCGGTTCAATACAACATGTAAATGTGACGATAAACTTAAGGACCAACACAACCTCCACACAACATACCCACATCAAATTGTTTCTGCGATGCATCTAGACTAAATTGCCATTGGATGCAACACAACCATCCTTCTCAGTCAAAATGTAAAATAATTATTAGATTTAAATATCTCAACGAAAGGAAGGCAGCTCGGACGCACTTTCTATGGTTTTATGGGTGACAAATTACGCTCACAAGACACCATTTTGGCACCGTACGAGGAAAAGTTGCCATGGAAGCATTGTAATTTCACATGTGAAATTAGAAATTAACGCTGAAATTTCGCGCCAAAATTAATTACTAATTTGAATTTTTAACCGCCCCAGCACCGGGGCGATTTGTTGCCACAAAATCTTATCGGCCAGCTTTCAAACCTGCAACAGAAAGGCCGAAATAATCACGCTTCTTCTCGTAGCTTTCGATCGAAAATCCGTCCAAACGGCCCGGAGCTATAAAGCGCTCGAAGAAAATCAAAATCGCACCGCTTCCAAGCGGGCGGAATTCGCAGCTTCATCTTCACGTGTCAGCTGGAAACGGCCCTGCCAATTGCCTCTTTCTGATTGAAGGTCAAACAATCACTGGTTTAAAATTAGTACCGAGGGTGGGGGGGGGGGACCAAATGCATTTTTGTCACGTCGAACCGGCGCTTCTCTCGCTCGCCAGCTCGACGTTCTTTCGGACCTTGGAAGAAAAAAAATTCCTCTGGCACCCAGGGTACGTAAAAACCAGCCATAGTCGGTCTCGGTTTACCACCTTGACCGACTCTTTCGCTTCTCTAGTGCTTCAGTGGCAACCTCACGGGTGCTCCATAACTCAATAATGCACGCTGATTAGCCTTTTATTATTTGTTCATATCATTGTCTGCGTTTTCACCATGTTACTACCCTTTCAATTCTTTGTGCATTTCCTTCTCCGCGCCTTGCAATCGCGTAACGAGTCCTTTTTCGGGGATCTTTCCTTCTAGGTGTTTAGCTAGCTGAATAAAATTCAAAGAGAAATGAACAAATATGAGAAGTAATACTCACATTCCTTTCTGTTTTGAGTCGTTGTGGCTTATACAACCCTCTCGCTGGGCCTGTTACCATCTCGGCTTTTAAAGAGACCATTAAAACTTGACCTTTACCGGCCTCTTGTTTACTTGTTTATTTCCGATACGGCAGTCTGAATTGACCAGAAGAAAATCCTTAAACAAATAAAGGAGGAATGTATTTGAAATGCACGGTATTATCGTATTCTATGTCCTGATCCCCTATCCAAGCCCCGCCTCTTCCCTCCCCTGCAGTGGAACTCTACAGAGGTCACTTGACCGCGTGCCCCCATTCATCGGGGGCACACGGGGAAAATAAAGGAGAAGGAACCGAGCGACAATAATTCAGTCGTAGGTTTCTACTAGTATATTAAATGTTACCGTATGTCTATTGAGCTTGTCCTCTTGAACGTCTGCACCCCAGCCTCCGAAAAGGACGAAAATTTTATGTAAAACGTTAACTTGACGGCTGTAGATGTGAATATGTACTTCACCCTTCACTTTTCGAGTTAACATTTGACTCGCTCTCGGAACACTTGCTTGGCTGGGGTACACCCTGGGGGTACCAGTACCAGTGATCTGGTGCCCCGGGAGCGACGCGGGGAAACCAAACGAAGGGAAGAAGGTGCTTGGGCGGTTGCTAAGGAAGCCGACTTTGAGCTCACTGACACCCCCCGGGGCGACCTGCCACAATAGCCGAAGGTGAGTGGTGGGGAAAGGGGAAAGGAGGATTCAATAATGGAAGGAGGTTACGCTGAAACTGAATAAACTGCTCGCTAAAACGCGCACGAAGCTTGGAACGCACGGAATGAGAGAAGAGCAGGGGCAGACCGCCCCGCGGAGAGTTCCAGTGTTGCCGGGATAGCTTCATCGCGACGAGACTGGGCGCTCGCTAAACAAATATTAACTTCTGCCAAAGAGCATTGATTCCAATTTCCGAAACCCTCGTTTCAAGTAACTTCTGCCACCGAGTTCCCTGTGGAGGGCCTTTATATATTATTTTCACTCCTGACAATGCAAATCTGCTATATGTTATGCTGCTGGTTGAAGATTTATATTACATCGCTTTGATTTTCTACCATGGGTGTGACGTGTACTTCGATTGGCAGACGTACTATACATTATACGCAAACCAACAAGCTTCTGCAACCGAGTTCATATTTTGCTTCAGCTGTACTTTCGGTCCCTTGATGCTCCTTCCCATGGCCGTGGTGTACTTGTATTACATCTGGCATCACTGGTGTTGCATTCGACGTCCGCGCTACAAGTCAGTTCAGCTTGAAGACGGCATTTGTGCAATTTCTGGTAAAAAGTGGCGAAGTGCTAACAAGTGCGATCGCAGTTTTGTCATGATTGAATTATTGTTCTCCCTTTTGGAATTATTCTTCAAGGAAGACATTCAAAGCGGCTTATTGTTTTCATGGTACAACTCTCCATCTAGTTTGGCAAGACCCGGTCTGTTCTTCATACTGTGCAGTATTGCTGCTCACGTAAAGCAGATGGTGTGTTTCGTGATGCAAGCAAAGGAATCCGTTGAAGGAGAGTTCAAGGGAAAGTTTGCCCCGCTTCAGTTTACCTTCGCTGTAATTTGATCTCTTTTCTCGTTTGTATTCATAATCCTTGTCGGGTGGTCTCTGCGCATTTTTTTGCTTTTGTCCACTTCGAACACGTAGATGCTTTGATAGAAACCCATTCATAAGCATGTAGACCAGAGAAACTTTAGTGGATAACTATTATACTTTCATTACATGAACTGAAAATATTGTACATAATGCTGTAGTGAAAGGATCATGATGTGATTCCGTGATTACCAATAGACTAAGGAATTTCAGTTGCTACTGACAATTTGATAGATTGTGAAACAGTGATATATACACCTTTTGTGTAACTGTGAACTGCTGTTTTATACTACCAGAGGCTTTTCATCTTGCGCTTTTTCTGGTTACACTCGGAATCCTCTACCGGCTCTCGAGAAAAGCCTGATAGGTGCTCATTTTGTCGCGGTTTCATACTGTCGGCCACCAACGAAGGCCGGTGAGGAACCCTTCACAACCTTGACCACGTAAAAAGCTGTTGTCAAATTTTCTTCGGCGCTCCAATGGGCTACATAGGAAAAAAACAATGGCCACCGTAAATAATTTGGGGCTTTGACATTCTACGAGGCCTCCTGCTCCGTATTTACTGCGAATCGATCTCAGTTAAGTGTGTGATAGTGTACAATCACAAGTTGCTACCATTGTATCCTTGAGCATGTATAACCTCCATGGGAATATATTGTAATCTGTAGTTACGTTAAGTACTTAACATTGTTATTTAATTATCTTAAGACGCTTTTGCAATACTGTAATATACCGCTATAGTTAAGTTAGGCAAGTAAAGCTTGCTGTTGTTGTTGATATTTAAAAATTAGACTACTGGTTTTTATTTTCTATGATTCTAAAGTGCACACTGAGCCTTTTGTCATTTCTTACTTGGCTGCCTTTTCACCATGTTAATGCCCTTATAATTCTTTGTGCACTTTTTAACATTGTTTTAGCATGGTATTGATGCTAATTCTGGGCCGAGTTGTTCGAAGCATGGTTAGTGTTAACCCCGGGTTAAGTCCAATTAAAACGTTTAGGTTGTCACGGGTGAGCACTAACCCTGCTTTGAACAACTCAGCCCAGATTTTCATTTTGATTGGTTCTTCAGTTGAAACCATTAAAAGACAGACGCACAGATGATGTCATTCATTATCATTTATGCTGCATGTACGCTGAACGAACTATAACTGATGAAGTTCCATTGCCTTGGCTGAGCTTTGTTTGCTGGGGAACCATGAACAGATATCGAGTCTGCCAACTTTTGGTCACGAGAGTGGCCCTTTATTGAATGAATTTCAATCCAATAACAGACAATCTAGTAAAGCCTGATCTATTACCCGCAGCATAGGTGTGGGGCAAAACTGTCCTAACGAAAACCATAAGGAAGTACTGACTGCCAACATCACTACCTAGAGAGGGCGGGAAACGGGAGGGAAATCAAACTTTCCTGGCTTCAAACTGGAAAAAAAGAGGCCTGTCTTCTGGCCTGCGCAAGTCTAAATATATTTCTTTACAAGCCCCGTATGTAATAAGATCTACAATGTTATATCGGGCTCCCTTCCAAGCCAACCAAACCTCCCTCCCCCTCCCCCCCCTCCCCGCCCAGTAAAAAAAGGAAAATTCAACGTAAAAAACGTAAATTGCTAACTAGACAGCTGTGAATGTAGATATGTACTTCAGCCTTCTATTTTTCCCAACCTCGTTGCAAGTTACCTCAGGGTAAGGCTGTAACACAATCTGCCGTTGAGTTCAGTCCATATGGACGGCCTTTGTACTACACTTTGTTGACGATGTATGCCTACATAGGGGTTATTCACGAGCCGGGAGGTCCGTATTGGGAAGCACTGCGCCCGAGGCGGCAGGCCCAGGGCGGTACTCAAGACAGAGGGTACAGTTTTTCCCAATACGGACCGACCTAGGTTAGTGACTATCATTTTATTTTTTTTCTAAAACACAACGAAAGGCTTCCGAAAGACCGCAACATTTTAGGGTTGTAAGCATGCAAACGATTCCGCGCACTGTGAGCGGGCCGGATGAGAAAATCCCGCCCGTTCCCGGTGTTCAGACGATTGAACAGTAATCTATTCATTTTACTGTACCATGTTTAATCTTACATGTTTATAAACTTCTAAGGAAAAACGAAACGAAAGCTACTTCAATAATCCTGATACATACTTGTTACCGACGAACGCATACGAGGCGATCGAAATAAAACTGAACCGAACTTGAATAATCATTAGCCCCTTTATAGCGCAAGATGTAAAAGGTATTAATGACATTAATGAGCTATTGTTCTATGTGTGATGTGATTTAACCCACGTAACTAAAATCGTCAACCAGCGTATTGTATTCATGTTGGTTCCGGGTGTTCATCAAATTCATCAAAATCAAGCTTAGCGTGGTTTTACAAACCACTGACATACAAAAACAATCGGGTTTTCTTTTATTTCAGTCATGAAGGAGTGTAGTGACATAAACAAGGATCTGGGAGGAAGTTTCCTTCTTGGGGAAAGTTTGAGACTCTAAGTGGTGTTAAATGGCTGTAACTAAAACTTAACTGTCCAAGCCCAGATTTTACATTGATCAATAGTAACTTTTCGCACATGATCTCAAAACTTACTGCAGTGCTGACAGGAAGCCCAGCCGTTACCCGGAAACGAGCTATGTTACATTTGTACCGATCACACTGTGTCATGATAAATGTTTATCTTTAAACAATTATTTACTGCTACTGAGAATGTTCCAACCACTGTTACAATATGATGGGAGTGCTTTGACATTTTCAGATTTGCCAGCTCGTGGGCAAGTATTATATAGAAGTAATAGTTTCGTATCATATACGCGGAAATGTTCTAGTCCAAGAACTTGTAAGTGGTTCATCTCATCCAAGTTAACTGAAGTGTCCTTTGTAAATAAGACACCCTCTCTTTTAACGTTTGAAGTCATTTAGTACTTGTGCAATGCGCTGCACAAGTAGATGATGGTGAGAGCAAAACACGCTGCTGAGCCTAAAAATCCCAAGACACAAGCGAAATTCTTATCGTCCGAGTCGGAGCCACATCGCTCTTCGCCTGCACCCCATCCACAAAACTTTGTGAAGAAACATGTGGCCAGCTTCATGTGCGCCACAATGCTGCAGAATGAAAAGCCGATCGATTGCCAGCTGGATTTGCTTGTGACCAAAGATTGCGACTTGTAGATGCAGAAGAGTAGTCCACTTTGAATGTCATCCTTGAAAAGAAGTTCCAGAACCGACACGTACAATTCAAGTTTGACAAATTTACCGTTGCATTTTTTGTCACAAAGGTGATCACGAGACAGTGAGACGTCTCCATCTGAGTACCGAACGGAAGTGTAGCTTGCATTATTAAGGCAATACCAGTGATACTTAATGTAGTATATGTATGCCCCAGGCATGATTAAGCTGAAGAACGTTCCTGTGATACAACTCACCAAAAAGAAACCCTCAAAAGTCTTGTAATTTATTCTTGTAGGAAAGTCGAAAGTTGTGTTATTTATACTTAAGGGAAGTGAAGCCCCCGAAAATGTCTTGTCCCGGTCCAGCACATGGAAATTAAACCAGTCCAGACCAAAGTCGAAAAGGTGATAAACTATCAAAATGATGTAATAGCAGATCTTCACCTTACAGCAAGCAAAATACATGATCAAACGATAAAAGGGTGCTATAGTAGTGATAAAGCTGGAGTAATGCCGGAAGTGTCGTGAAAGCGAGGCTTAAAAGATGAAAATGAAAGTCAAACTTAAAAATAAACAAACAAACAGAAGACCAAAAGAGTCAATCATTTTCACTTTCAATTAAACAAGACCTACTAAAGAATACTCTTCTTGGCGCTAGCGATGGGTGGTGTTTAGTACACATATAAAAGAGATAACCGCGATATCATTCTCAGAAATGTTTTTACTAACACTTGCAACGATATGTTTATAGCTCAATCATGCAGGCTTTTAAATTGAAATTGAAGTTTTAATTGCTTGTACAGAAAGAAAATTCCGTTTTTGTCTTGTCCCCCGGGACTTTCCCAGCTCTTAACTGCAAGGGTGTTTTTTGTTTTGTTTTGTTTTTGTTTTTGCACGTACAATAGAAGACCCCACTGAGGGGTGCTTGTTTGCACTTTTCCAACCAATTAAATGTCAAATGCTCGACAAATGATCAGTTGTGGTAGTATAGTCTGCCGGTGTTTACCAATTACTCCTGTACAATCCCAACTATTCACGAAAACGTACTAGTTTTAATAAATATATTTGTTCGCCATTTCCTCCCATACTCCTCCCCCTTCGATTGCCGCGTACTAGCTATTACATTTACCGCCGACTTGTGTGGAACTACAGATGCAAACATGTCTAACAGTCGTAAAACAAAAATTTGCGTTTACCGCCTCTTGATTGTCTATCACCTATTACCTATTCGACTGTGTTATGGATTGGTCCAATTACAATAAGCCATTCGCCGGTGAGACAGATCCTGGGGTTACGATTTCATCAAATCACACCTGCGTCAAGTTCTTCTTTCGAATCGGTTGTTATCTGGGTAGTGGGGCTGTCGGCAGCTTTTTCATGGTTTTCGTGTGTGTGGAGTTTGGTTTCACTGGAGTTGCACTGTACCTGTTGCAGAATACCATTCTCTTCAACATGGAAGCAGTGATTCGGACTCCGCGGAGTCCGAATCACTGCAATAGTACATAGTATTTGGTATTTGCTTTAGCGAAGTAGCGTGCTTATAGCATCGCCGAGTTATGATGTACACGTGAAGTTGGGAGAGCACGAGAGAAGCGTATATGCAGTCAATCAATCGATCGATCAACCAATTAATCGTTTACCCCACGTAACGTCCTAAGAGCTAAAACAAGCGCACAACACGATATACGCACAGCTTGATGCAAGATTCAATTGTTTTATAACATTGCCGATGCACTTTCTGCGAAGAAAGAGAGGTCAGCGCAGTATAGTTTGCTCGCGTCACTAGCGTGCTCAAAATTAGCTTGCAACAATTTAGAAAGTCCAGTCGGCGCTGAGATGGTATACAAATCTACGAATGGCCTTCCACCCGGTTAATTGTCTTCAAAATTTATTCAACGAAATGATGTAATTACTTCCTGCAATTTGCGAGATTTGGACAATAAGCTTGTTGTTCCCTTGCCACATAACTATTGCAAAAGTAGCTTTAGTTATAGTGGCGCGGTTCTCTGGAACAGTCAGCTGAACAGTTTGCCTTATGTTAGGCAAGCAACGTCTCTGGCTGTTTTCCTGACCCTCCCCTTCGTGATGCGCATTTTTTTGAAAGAGAAGAGTGATCATCGCAGTTACTTTTCCAATTTAAGCAACTGGAAGGAGAAGCCTGAAAAAATCAGGGCTTCAACGGGATTCGAACCCGTGACCTCCGCGATACCGGTGCGATGCTCTACCAATTGAGCTATGAAGCTCATATCACCCGTGAGGAGTGAAATGATGTGAAGTACATATGAAATAATTCATATATGAACTGCGGTTGTAGATGAAAGTGAAGAGTGATCATCGCAGTTAATTTCCGCATTTTTTTGTAGACCATACCCCTTTAGCTAATCAACGATCGCATTTCTGTCATTAAAGAAATCATAATCAATTAAGTGCCGCCTCTTCCCTGCATAAAAATCGTACGCCTGTAGCACTTGTATGAAAAAGTAGCCGTACTTTTCCCCATATCTTGCATAGAACGTCATGTGCGTGACGGTGACAATTTAGGCATAATATTGCATTTCAAATAACACCGGCATAAATGTTGACCTCAGCTACTAACGATTTTTTTTTTTTGGAGGGGGCGGGGGGATCTGCGGCATGATTCTTCCATAGGGAAAGTTTGTGGTACGGTATAATTCAACCGCCAGGAAAGGTACACCAAAAACTCTGTTAAACCCACCGATATATTTACGATTGACATCTACAAATCTCTGTTCTTCCTTCTGAAGGATCAACCGCTGAAGTATACAGTGTACAATACAATCTAATAATCGTCTCAGTAAAGCTTCAAGTTTCCACTGATTTCCACTGACTCAAACTCACAGTTCACTTCAGAGCTCCTCAGAAGCCACAGTAGTTTCCCAATCTCCTTCGAAAAACATAGCTTCTCCAAGTATTATAGCTGAAGTGTTATGGCTTCTTCACAGTCGGTCTTTACCGACAACAACAACAACTCACACCAACCGCTAACTGTTCGAGTACTCTGATATAGACTTACAAAATACTATGGAGAATTCTGGAACTTAATACCAAACTATTTTAACACGATTACAAAATAATAAGGTCATCAAAATACTTGGCCTATTTACGTTCGTTAATGCTTATGTATAATTCATTATTTCTAGGAAAGCCAGGCGTTTCCCGGAAACGCGCTCTGTTACATGAATTAGTACCTACGTACCACACTGTGTTATGAAAAACAAACATAATACATACTAATGCTGAAATATGTTCCAATCACTGCTACAATACTTTGACTTTTTTCAGATTTGTCTGCCCGCGGGTAAGTACTTCATACGCGGAAATGTTCTAGTCTAGTCATCTCATGCAAGTGTTTTTCGTGAATAAAAGCCTTCCCGTCTTTTGACGTTTAAAGTCTTTTAGCGTTCACATAATCAGACCCGTTGAATGCAGTACGTAAGGGTAAGACCCAGCAAACACACTACTGAGCCCAAACCCCCCAAGACACAAGCGACAATCGTGGCACACGAGTCGCCGCCACAGGGCTCTTCGCCCGCACCGCATCCACAAAGCTTTGTCAAGAAGCATATCGTCAGCTTCAAGTGCGCCACAACGCTGCAGACCGAAAAGCCGATCGATACCCAGCTGGGCTTGGTTGTGACGACAAATTCCGACTGGTGGATCCAAAACAGTGCTAGTAGCACACTTTGAATATCATCCTTGGCAAGAAGTTCCAGAACCGAAACCCACAATTCACGTGTGACAAATGTACTGTTGCATTTTATGTAGCCTGCATGATCAATGCAATCCCAGTGATACTTAATGTAGTATCCGTATGTCGCAAACATGATTAAGCTGAATATCGTTCCTGTCGCACAACTCAGCCCAAAGAGCAGCCCAACCGTCGTGTAAGTCGTACCTGTCGGGAGTGAGGCCCCTGAAAATGTCTTGTCCCGGTACAGCACATAGCAATTATACCAATCCAGACCAACGTCGAAACCGTGATAGGCCATCAGAATGATGTAATAGCAAATCTTCGCGAAACAGCAACACTCGTTCATGGTTAAAGTGTAGGGTGCTGTACCGAATACTGATAAAGCTGGAGCAATGCCGGAAGTATCATGAAGGCGAGGCTTAAACAATGAAAATGAAAATAGAAGAAACAAACAAACAAACAGTTTCACTTTCAAATAAGACTTACAAAAAATACTCTTCTCGCGTTAGCGATCCCTGGTATTTAGTACACATATATAAATAATACTGATAACCGAGATATTATTCACAGCAATCAACCGGCCTCTGAATTGAATTGAAGCGGTTTAATTTGATTGGTTGTACAGGAAGAAAATACCGTTTTTGTCTTGCCCCCGGGAATGGACATTTGCAGACTTCCTACTCTGAACCGCGGAGGGTTTTACTCCTATACAATCAAAATTGTTCATGAAAACCTAAATATATATTTGTCCGCCATTTCCTACCATGCTCTCCCACCCCACCCCACCCCCCCCCTCCAGTTCGATTGCCCTGTATTACCTATTACCGGCCCTCATTTCAGATGCAATCATGTTTGACTGTCGTAAGGCGAAACGTTGGTTTTACAGCCTTTTAATTTTATATCAGGTATTCGATTGTTGTATGGACTGGTACAACTACAACGTGCTATTCGCCAACGAGACAGATCCTGGGGTCACGATTTCATCAACTTAGCCACACTCACGTCAAGTCTATCTTTTTATTCAGTTGTAAAAGCGGGACTTTATGCAGCGTTCTCTTGTGTCTCGTGTACGGATACTATATTTCGTTTCCCCGGAGTTGCACACGTGATGCAGAATACCAGGTACTTAAACAGCAAAGCAGTGACTCGGACTCGGAGCCCGACGTACCTATAAAATCTGAGACGAAATGCAATCGTACGCGTTATTGTGCATATGTCCAATTGTTTATTTCAGTCGTGGAACTCCTTCTTGAGGAAGATATTCACAGCGGCATAGTGTTTTGGGTGCACACGTTGAAGCATATTTCGCCAGGATGGTATTTCATAGCGTTCATGGTTTGCAGCGTTATCGCAGACTTCAAACTATTTGTTTGTTTCTCTTCCAATTTATGTGGAGGCGGTGAAGGCGAGAAGGGATGTTGCCAAACAGGCCTTAGCAACGGCTGTACACGTACCACGTTTGTCAAGTTTATCATCTGTTCTATTGGATCATTACTTTCATTAGTCTTTATGTTCTTTACTCTTTACCTTTTTGTGTCTGGTGAAAGCTATGTGATGAAGAGTCAGTTGACCACGACAACAAAAGCTAATAACAGCGCCGACAGCAGTCTTTTAATGTAAAAGTTGTTGTCTAAGGTTGACAAATGCGAGTTTGTGCCTCTAAGACCGTGTCTTGACTTGTTAACAACCGTCTGCAGACTCGAGCTCTAAGGTCAAAATTGTAATTTTTCAGTCCTGTACACTGTTACACTCCGAATGTTAACTGAAAACGGAGAGTTTTGTTTGAATATCTTGGCAACAATAGTACATGCATAATAATTGGTTTAATGTGCTTCAGCGAAGTAACGTGCTTATATATAAATCGCCGAGTTATGATGCACCCGGGAGGTTTGGAGAGGACCAGAGAAGCGTATATGTAAAGAGTTACTTGAGGTGTGTAGCGGCGTCAGTGCGTCACTCTGTTTGTTTAGTTTTGTCACGCAAATTCGTTACTTTTATGTCAACTTCTTACGCTTGCGCATTTGATTCTCTTTCTTGGTTTTGACCATGCGATCCGCCGCGTAGTACCCTGAAAGGCGTAAGTTTTTGTTTTCTTTATTTTCTCTCTCTCTTTTCTTTAATATGTAACACCTTTTACATTTTTAGTTTGGCAGCAAGTTAATGAAGCAAGCTATTGATTAAACTCAGTGTTGTTCAAGCCAAATGGGAAGAGTTTTTTTTTTATATTTTAGCGGGCCTGCGCCGGTGCAAGGTGCATAACACGATATACGCACACCTTGATGCAAGAGCTAATTGTTTCATAACATTGCCGGCACATTTTCTGCGAAAGCCTGGTTTCCATAAAGTGGTCACCGCTCTGTCGTCTCTGTCTTCTCCGTCGTGTGAACCTAACCCCCTCCAGCGAAGAACGACGACCCTTTGCGAAATGGTCGTGTCTGTCGCTTGTGCAAGGGAATCGTTCTACCAACACAACTTTGAGCGCCCAAGTTATCTCGAAATGACGGCAATCAACCAAAAATAAATAAAGTCTTTTAGCATCAGTGTTTTATAACGTGCGGTTTTGCGAAGGAGAAGCGCAACAGGAGAATGCCGGAAGCATAGATTTGGTTTACAGGAATGTTGCTCTCTGCTTTTAGGCGGTCAGTTGGCCCAGCAGTTTCTCTGGCTTGTCTATTCCAGTGGTGAGTGGAGGAGGATTTATTGTATAGGCACTCATAGCGTTGAACCTCCTTCATGAAAGAAGCGGTCAAAGGTTCTCATCGTGCCGCCATATTGAAAACAAATTGATGACGAAGTGCATTCTAGGATATTTTCTGTCGTATGTGGCGATTTCCATTTGTCGCATCACTGTCGTTTCCGGTCGTCTCTGTCGTACAGATAGAACTGTACTCTGCTATCGGGACGACCGTGTCGCTTTTATCTTCTTCCTGTCGCGAAAGTGTTTCCACAGAGACGACTATATGGAAACCATGCTGAAGAAAGAGGAATGTCAGTGGAGTTTGCTTGCGTCATGAGCGTGCTCAAAATTAGGCTGGAACAATTTAGGAAGTCCGTGCTGAGATGGTCTACAAATCTCTGAATGGCCTTGCACCCGGTTATTTGTTCTCAAAATTCATTCAACAAAGTGATGTCATTTCTTCTCTTAATTTGCGAGGCTTGCTGTTCCCTTCCCTTCCCTTGTTGTTGATGTTGTTGTTGTTCCCACTTACTATTACTGAAAATAGCTTTAGTTATAGTGGCGCGGTTCTCTGGAACAGTCTGCCCTCTGATGTTAGGCAAGCAACGAGTCTGACTAATTTTCGACGATTGTTAGTTAATTCTGAGACGGTTGTCATTAAAAAAGACTTTAATTTCCTTTTCTTACCAATATATTGCATTATAACACTAAATTTGTATACACGTAAAGTCATAAAGCACGAAGGGAGTAGCACTAGCTCAAACGTTCATGAAAAGCCCTACTGAGTTTGGAATTGACATCCGTAAAATGCGAGCACAAGGATATGACGGTGCTGCAAATATGTCAGGAGTACACAGGGGAGTACAGGCCCTCATACTGCAACAGGTACTCCCTTAATCTTGCCACTGGTCATGCTTGTGGGGAGCCCGGCCTTGATACGCAATATGTTAAGCACTGTACAAACTATCGCGTTTGCGTTTGACTATTCAGCAAAGCGACTGCTGGCCTTTTAGCAGTCTCCTGATCAGAACGCCCAAGTCCGAGAAGAAATGGGCTCGGATAGGCGTCCAAAGCTACGAACTCTATGCGAGACAAGATGGGCGAGTAGGGCAGGTGATTTATACACCTTCCGTGCAGCATTCCCAGTCGTAGTTCATGCGCTCGAGATCTTGTCCCAGGATGGCGATGGAACGGCAATGGGCTACTTATGTTCTATCAAGCAGTGTGATTTCCTTATTGCTCTATGTGTAGCTGAGCACGTCCTTTCCAACACAGTTGCCTTCTCAACTATGTTGCAAAGAAATAGCGTAGATCTCATCGAGACAGCCCAAGAAGCGAGAGTCCGGCGTTATAAATATCATGAAAGCTAAGAGAGACGATCCGTGGGTTTGGAAGGAAGTGTATGAGCGGGGGAAACAGATTGCAGCTGAGTATGACATTAGGCCATGCATGCCAAGAACAATCGGAAGGCAGCAACACAGGGTGAATGTCACAGCCACAAACCCAGAGTCCTACTGGCAAAGAGCTGTGTACCTCCCTCTTATTGATCATCTCATTCAAGAAATGAACGACAGGCTCTTATCACAGGAGGATCGCCTCCTAGCCCAGTATCTTCTCCCAACAAAAGTGCAGGGATTAGGCAACTGACGACGTCCAAGCTAAGATGTATGAGGCTTACTCAAGCGATCTGACCGACAAGAGAAAGTACGAGAACGAGATGTTGCGGTGGAAAACAAAGTGGCTACATTCAACTGGAGAACGACCAACAACTCTGGCTGACACTCTCGACTGCATAAATCCAACTCTTTATCGAAACGTTAACACCATCCTTACGATCCTTCTCACGATGCCTGGGTCGACTGCAACTCCTGAGCGCAGTTTTAGCCTGATGCGTATAGAGTCAAGACGTATCTAAGAGCAACCATGAGGAGGCATACAAGGACATAGCCATTGACAGGGAGACCGTGGCTCGTGAGTTTTGCGGCAAGAGGAATAGGATGCTAAACTTTGGATTCCATAAAGCTTAACTTGAGATAGTTAGCTCGGCATTCAGTCCAGTAGTCCTGGGTTGTACAGTACAATTCCTTATAGCTTCAAATCAGATCTCTTTTAGTTGCCAAGAATTCATTAATAAAGTGCTTTATCTTATATATAAGCCACCTTGAGCTGTAATAAAGCATGAACTGAACAAATCATACGCCTACTTGACTTCCCCTACCTTCCCCGGCCGCACTACACTTACGTGGTGTGGAACATGCTTACAAGCCAAAAATGGCCTGCTACGCCCCTGGCTTTGGTTTTGCCGTCACGTTTGTAGTGGAAGCAGCGCCAGCTGCAGGCGTTTAATGTTAAGTCGATTAAAAAAAAAAAGACGACTTTCTTCTAAGGTCACAATAGCTCGGTTTTGTCGCTGACAAACGTTAAAGACTTCCTTGGGACCAATAGCCAAAAGCAAATAGGCTCGGAGTATACCGAGGAAACTGTTTATAGTTTAGTATACTTTCTTTCAAGTGAGTTACCTCAGAAATGTGTTCAACTTGTTGGAATAGTAGTATTCAGTATACAGCGATATATATCAGTGGTTACACAGGTTATGGCGCTTTTCTTAGAAATCATGAATTATGCATGAGCAATTAGGGTTCGTTCCACTTTGCCAACGGATGGAACACGGACCCGGCTCCGAAATTCTGAAAAAAATACTTGTGCTTTGATTCCAGAACGACTCCAACAGCAACACACTGGATTTCACACTTTCAACCCTCACAATTTGAACAGCCCGCTGCTAACTGAAAATTCATCGGCGTCACACAATCTAGTTAACTCTGGAGCTGTCTGTTTCTCGCTTCACAACAGAGGAGAGCGCAGGGAATGAGATAGCATCACGGCTGAAAAAAAAATGTACATTGCGCTTTTTACTTAAGGCCGCGCACGAGTCTATCAAATTTGCGCTTCGGTCGTGTTCGAAACGTCTGTCACTGAAAAACGGAATACCGAGAATTTTTGTGTGAAAAAGGATTCTTAGGGCCTGATTACATGAGCCGGGCTGGCCCGGTTAACCAAGCTGGCTCGGTTTGCCGAGGTGAAGTTCAGCTCGGTATTACATTAGGTGAGCCAGCCCGGCTTGGGTTAAATTTAGAATATGTCGTGTGAAAAAAGATCACAACAACAACAAGAAGTGGAGAGACGTTTGTCTCGCTAAATTGTTATTAAAATTCACCATTCTACAATTTAAAGAAGCCGTAAGTTTGCTATCTTATACATCTTTTATTTAAACATTAAAAAATGACTATTCCATGGGCCATTTTCCTCCAAAGTGGAGTAATGTGGTTAGAAATCGCTGGCCCGGCTAACCGGGCTGTCCCGGTGAACGCGATTACATGGCAAAATCTCAGCCCGGTTAGCCGGGATCCCGGCACCGCGATACCGGGATCTCGGCTAAACGGGCTGGCCCGGTTGTCATTTAATCGCGAAGTTGATTTTTGTTGCGTTTAACAAACGTGTCGAGATCCCGGCAAACTGACACCAGCCCGGCTCATGTAATCAGGCCCTTACAAAGTAACCTCCAGATCTTAATTTGACAGTCTTGTCTTCTGAGGTATATATTTTTTAAGTTCAAGACATTTGGTGAAAGTTCTTTTTTCATCGACAGGCCCAGACTATAAAAGGTCAATAACATGGGCTACGCAGATGGTTCTTGTCACGATGATGATTTGATTTGTGCCCCTTTGATTTGTTATCTCGATTAGGTGAAATAACATCAAAGGGGTTTTTCTCAAGCGGAAGTTTTGCAGTGTTGCACGTCACAGTTGCAGAGTGTTTAGTCAATATTTGTCGCTGTAAAAAAGTTTTTTTCCCACCGAAACTGAAAAGGCTTTTGCAACCAATTTTTAACTCAAAACATTCGTAATCCTCATTGGAATTCGCTCAAATGGTTTGTGTACTTTTCAAATACCCTTTATTTTTGATGAAACGAAATGTCAGAGCTGTCTGTTGGCAAACGCCCTTAACTTGTATTTAAGGGATATTAACGGTGTCATGTCCAATACGGCTCAAACCACTTACAAACGCATGTGCTGTTCGCGCGTACACCCACACGCAAACATAACGAGGAGCATATATTTCTCAACAGTGGAAGAGTAATAAAGTGTGAATTCGCGGAAATTCATTACCGCGTAACTTATGAAGACACTTAAAGAGTGTTCCAGGTTCAAAACAAACAAACTAATAAATAAATAAGAACACCCACTTTCCTTTCAGCCTCGCCCTCGAAATTAGACTTCCTTATTTTGCCAGATATATTGTGCTTGCAACAGGTTCGTGGTCTTTGATCAAAGTTTTAGTTTCACGAATAAACTCAACTATTAAACTTTGCCGAGAAAGGTAAGGCAAGTAACTCAGTGCCAAAAAAAAAAAAAAGAAAAGAAAAGAAAACAACAGAACAGAGCACTGTACTGGAAATATAAACAAACACGAGCGCTCAGTGAATATTAATTATACTTTTATTGGTCTTGAACAGAAATACAACGCAAGTTTCTTTTAAAATCCCTGAAAAAAGAAAGTGAGGCGTACGGTAAACACCATCGTTGGAATTGTCAGTGTGCAGGGAGGAGACTCGGAGAGTCGTACACGATATGAGATGACGAGAAAAAAGAGGTTGGCATGCAAAGCCCCACGTAAACATCCTTTAAACTCAGTCTTCATGAAAATAAATAGTTGAACTACTTGATCTCACAAGATGAGGCGATCACACAGACTCCGGACGTTAGGAGAACGAAGGCCCAACGGTACTTCACCAGAGATGGCTCAGAACCGTCCGCCATGAAGGATGTTTTCTGTTTTTCACTGCCATTTGAAGTTCTGGAGGTTATTTTCTATAAATTCTTTTCCACACAAACACCCTTAGTATTCTGTCCATCAGGGACTCGCGTTTCAGCTTGTTCACAGGTCTCCTGCTAGGACGGAAACGCCATTCTCGTTACCCAACCACTGACCTTAGGTCTGCGCACGAAAGGCAAGAGATTGCCGAAACTCCGGAAGTTTGTCGTTAGCGCTCGCGCCAAAGCGCCGGAACCAACATTTCAGGCGACAGAACGCGACCGAAGTGCAGGTTTCAACTCGTGCGCGGCCTTAGGCCTGGCACGAGTGACAAACCTTTTAAATCGAATTTCTGTCCTCTTTTTGAATAGGGGATGGGGGCTTGGATAGGAGATCATAACGTACAACGTAGAACGCGAAAAAACTATGTATTTCAAAATACTTTCCAGTTTCCACCTTAGATTTGTTTGAAGATTAAAAATACCGTGGTTGTAATCAGGCGTGATATAAAACGAAATTGCAGCGTTGACACTGATTAAAAAGTTTTGAAAAAGTAAAACGTTTCGATCACTTCGGTGACCTTCATCAGTTACATATGTAAATACGACTAGCGATGGTAAAATAGGCAAGTAGGTGACAAATAAGCATAACACGTCTGTCAAAAAAACGTTCTAGAAATTCTTGAGATTGAGGTACACACGTGGAAACTCAACGTGCTCGTTGATTGAGTTCTCTTCCTTACTAGAATACCACGCTTCCAAAAACAACCGCTGGTTCCATTGGTAACAGATTTGAAGAATTGACACGTTTTCAAAATCGAAGCTATGGCCAGTTTTTTGATAATGTTGGGCCAGTTGAAAGTTTTTGTCAAAACAGGCGGCGGCCTTAGAATGTTCTTTAGTTCTGGTTTTTAAGGTGCGTGACGTCTGGCCGATGTACACTGCAGCGCAATCGTAGCATCTGATCTTGTAAACAGTGCCCCTTGTGTCCTCTTTCTTTTGTTGATCTTTCGGTCTTCTAGAAAAGGAGCCGACGGTGCGGAAGGGTTTGTGCGCCACTTCGATTTTGTTTGAAGATGTTCTTCTAGTGATTGTAGACTACACCTTGTCTGTTTATTTTAATAAACAAGTAAACAAGAGGCCGTTCATTTCTCTTTGACTTTTTATTGAGCTAACTAACAAAATTTTCACACACCAAGCTCTTGTTTGCAAATAAAAAGATTTTACTATACTACTATCTTTTCTGGTGAGGTAACAGATTTTTTTCCAAGCAACTAAAAGGGGCGTATTTCTGTAACATCCACCTTCTCAAACTTCAGCTCAGTAAATCAAAAGAAACGGCTACTTTGGCACTATTTTAATCATTCGCCTGTAACTGGTTTGAAGTCATTTTCTTCAAACGAATATGTAGAACCAATCAAAATGCAAGCATAATTCAGCTTATCATATGCGTAGTGGACAAGCGGGCAAAACACGGAAAGCTAAACTCGTAACACCTAGAAAAGCGACTGACGCCTCGTTACACGATTACAAAGCGCGGAGAAGCTTAAGGCGACTCTAGTGATCATTTCAAATAGAGATATGCGCTCGTTTCGTTCTTTCTACTCAGTAATGGTCTTTGAGGAAGTGTGCCGCCATGGCAACCACTGGAGCTCCAGTCGGAACTTTCGGGAACTCACCGCATGAACCAGCAATGTCAAAATGCGAGTAGCAAACTGGACGATCAGAATCAATGCCGTGCTAAAACAGTTAACAAAATGCACAGAGAATTAAAAGGGCAGTGACATGGTGACAACGCAGCCAGTTAACAAATGGTAGAAGGCTCAGCGTGCAGTATTGGGTTACCGGGCACGCGCAAGGTTACTAAGCACGAGACAGGGTTTGTACAGATTTTTGGATGCAAAATTCAAGACTTTTTCGTGACTTTCCAAAACATTAATTTCTTTTCCCAAATTGACAGTTAGTATAGGAAAAAGGATGGTTTGAATGGATACTTGAGATAAGTAACTACAGGTTCTATTTACGTAGTCAATAGTATCACGAGACATAAAGCCGCAAGTAATAGGGTTTGACAGTCTGAAAAAACAACAACAACAACAACTTTTCCTTCGCAATTAACTTGCTGCAGTCTTGAAAAAAAAAATCAAGACTTGTTTTCATTTTTCCAGACTTTAACGTTATTTTGCAAACTTTTTCCAGGTCCAGAAAACTAATTTGCAAATTTGAAGACTTTTTTTCAAGAATTCTAGACCCTGTACTAACCCTTACGAGAGAAGCAAAAAGGGTTATTAGCATTTGATACATACTTGCTTTATTTGGTAGGGCCAAGAGAAAATAAAAAGGGAAGAGAGGGCATCCCCGATACATGCCCTTTTCCGTAGGTAATATGTCTCAAGTTCTTTTTAGATCGACTCCCACGCTGTAGAGATCCCAAGGGGATTAGGCAACACAAATCATATGAGGGGAATCTGTTCTCTGAGCGTGGGCTATCCACGCGGTATGACTGGCTATTGCCCAATCCCCTTCGGATCTGTACAGCGTGGGAGCCGATCTAAAAAGAACTTGATACATATTACCTATGGAAAAGGGCATGTATGGGGGATGCCCTCTTTCCCCCCTTTATATTCTCTCTTGGTAGAGTAGGTTGAAGAGCAGCTTGAATTTACGGCGGTAGACAATGATTTGGAGCTGATCCCATCCCCCGCAGCTCTTTTCCATTTCTCTTGAAATTACATCAAATAAAACCTAACCCTAATAACCGTAAGCTAAGCGTTTTCTTACACCTGCATCAAAATACTATAGATCAGCGCTAAACGCCGCAACAATGTTCCTTGCGGAACTCTTAAAGAAGACAGACCTTAAAAGGTCTGTCCTCTCAATTTTGTATCTGATGGTAAGGCTTCTTCTCACTCGCAGGTCAGTCTAATAAGGGTAAGGAATTTGGTTTTGCATTTTATTGGTTGAAAAGTTCGCGCAAGTTTTTTTTAATCTAATCATGCAGCAGACCAAAACCAAAGCGGTAGCTGCGCTATTAATTTCCACATTGAGGTGAAAACTGCTCTAATAACCTTGTCTAATCCCGATGCTCTGATGAGAAAGGCAGCAGGGAACTGGTGGCCTCTTGGGGTGCGACTCGAGGGCGAGTTGTTGCACTGCAATACATCGGCATACTCTGACTTGGCATTTGTAAACTCGTAGTCCTGGAAAGAGTTCAACCAATCATGATTATGTACTGTTTAAAAACGAGCAGGAGTGTTTTATCGGGTTTTGGACCCGACAAAACAGGACCTGCGACTTTAAAAAACATTCCACAAAGAGCGTGTCCCACTGGAGTCTGAACAATGATTCACACTCAGAGGAAAATATTAGCATGCAAGAAAAACAAGCTACGCCTTACTAGTATTCTTTATATAAAGACTACTAACGAGGAGTGGTTTATCGGGTTTTAAAGCTCATGCACGTGACGTTTTATCAGTGACCTGATAGGCTGTTAGGCTCATGAATTATTAATGAATTATCATAGCGTTATAACAGGCTATTTACAGTTGTGTACTAAGCGACCTGGCCATTGCCTTTCTTATGTTATCATGTTGTGGTCTAACGCGTACTTATTTGTACGTTAAAAACAACAGGAAGGCGGTGAACTTTTACCCTCAGCCTCACTTTCGTTCAAAGGCCGGGTGACACAGCACCCGAACTTGGTTCGACTCAGACTCGGAGACTCGGATTTCCTTTTTCCGATAATTACCGAGTCTCGAGAATGACTGGAGTCGCACATGTTATCTCTTTTAACTCTCGGATGTCAGCCTTTCATTTTGGTTGGTGACCATCACCAACTCCGTTCCAATCCCCCTGTCACTACCGAATGAAAATACGTCTTTCTTTCTCATTATTTACGATGCGGTAACTCAGTTTAAGATCTCAAGACACACTTACCTCCCTACGAATTGTTGAAATCTCAAAAGGATCCCCCATGTCATGTCCAGCTGACAACGAAATACACGAAAATATATAATCAGTCACTGATATTCGCAGTTCAATCACAGACGAGCGTTTCCTATCTATTCCATATAGACAACCTGGAGTGTCAAAAGTAAACAGGCAATAGCTTTGGTTCCAGGCGAACTCTTCAACCAATAGACCTTTTTACCGATACGGCGGCCATCTTGAATTCTATTGTTCTGTGAAAGATATTATGGGATGCCCAGGGGGCAAATGCATACATGATGCCCCTTGGTTATCCCATAATATCTTTCACAGAACAATAGAATTCAAGACGGCCGCCGTATCGGTAAAAAGGTCTATTACACGCAATCAAAGTAAAACTAATTGTGATTTACTCGCTGTCGTTTTCCAGCGTTTGGCGACGGTTGCCTTTGCTTGCTGTGCGTTTTGATTGGCTATGGCTAGTAAAACTAAGTCTCGAATTACATTATTGCAGCCATTTTGAAATCACTGGTGATCTTCGCAATCTGATTGGCTCTCAGCGGTGTAATTTATTCACACGTCGCACCATTCTTTTGCTCTAAATCGAATCTTTTTTTTAGCGCATCAAACAGTCAAATACTCGTCTCAAATCATTCTGACGTAGATAAATAAATATTAATATTGACAAAAGAAAGTGTGTGATTTCAAAATGGCTGTAATAAAGTGGTAATTGAACTTCGTGTCGTGCAATTTTCGTCTGAAATCATACTTGTGATTCCAGACCAAATTGCACTTCACTCAGTTCAATTACCATTAGAACGTCACTGGCCCTTTAATTACTTTGGTGTTTGTTTTGCGACGCTCAGTTGAAGCCTGCTGTAACATCTATTCCGTTCTTACAGGAACTCGACTATCGAACTCGCAAGATTGACCACGCAACCTGGGCTCAAACCTGAATTTCTTCGGATTCTTTAAAAATACCGAAGTTACTTACTTCCGACAAGGATCATCATTCTGACGTTAAAATCTTACATATCCGCAGTTCATTTATATTCATTATCAAAATTTAATACTCTGGTTTAAGACAGTTCTAAACTGAGATACACTAGCAGATGCCTACCCTCTTGAATGTTCTGAGCAAACTTGGTGCGAGCTGCAGGCCCATTGTCTAACACAATCTAAAAAGAGATAGAAAGGTGGCGTGCAGATAATGAGAAGGCGTACACTGTCGGAAAAAGAGAACAATTGCAGCTATTCACGGAAACTCACTCTTTGAAGGGAAAACAAACTTTCTGTTAAGCCTACAGCGTAATAGGAATAATCAGAATGGTCTCAAAAGAATGCACTCTCAGTTACAAAAAAAATGTGGCTTACCGAGTAGGCACGCCCCATGGCCAATTTAGCATGACCAGTTAAGGTTGCTATTGTTAAAATGTGTGCAGGAACGTTTTCCTCCAGAGCCTGTCGGATAAAATTCAGTACTGGCACGTAAATAAGACGCTTCAGCAAAGAGGACGGCAGCGGCAACGGCAATAAGAATGTCGCTTCAAAACAGTAATTCGCATCATTATAATCATTTCGCAATTTGGGTTTTCCCCGGTGGAAGATCCTGACAAGATTTTCTATAGTAAAGGACTAGGGTTATTGTTTCAGCCCTTTTGTTTTCTTTGTTTTACGTCATCCATGACTTTCACAGCTTCTTACACCGAGGATTGAACTTTGCAGACAAGTTACTCGACACACTGGAGAGCTTTGCGAGAAGCGTTGAGGAGAGTAGAATGAACTTTTACATTTCTCGCGATTGCGGCAACCAAAAAAGAAAAATGCCAGAGAAATGTTTATGGCATGCCGAGTATGTTGCACTACGAAATGCTTCGTGCAAATATTGCGTCGCAACCAAACTTCTTGACAAGTTGCCAGAAAAAATGCCTAGTGCAACAGGTTTTTCAGTCAAAATACACTTGCTAACAGTCGGCTCTCAAAGATTCAATTACCTTTAACTTCATGTAGTGCAGGGAGTCAGCCATGGCCATACGGCCTTCAGCATCTGTGTTACCAACTCTCACCCGCGTGCCAGCAGCTGAAGTAATGATCTCATCGGCAACGTAACCCTCTGGCAAGGAAGACAGCGCCGTTATTACGTTAGAGCCGGGGAGCTTGCCATTTGTATGGGAAAACCGGTTGTTTGGGAGGGAAAACAAATGCAACGGTCACTATCAACGGAAATTTTTACTGCGAAAAAGGGTATTCCCTTTTTCCCGGTTTTGCCAAAACGACCGAAATTTTCTGTACCATTTATTCGCATCACTAGTGCCAAGCTCCACCACAAGAATTACCGTTGAGATTGACCGTCCCATTTGTTTCCCGCGCTTGGCGCCGGCTGCCCTTACAATAGCTTTGCATTCTGATTGGCCAGTAAATCAAACCAATGTCATGAATTCCTTCGATTTGTGGTTGACTGAAGGCTGTGTTTTCCCTTTGTTTTGGTTTTACGACATTCGACTGAAAACCGCTCTAATGAACCGCTCTTTGTTTATGATCAATGCCTTTGTCTCTAATCACGAATTAATAAATGGTCTATAAAGATAGTGGTTAACTTCACTCACAAGGGTCCATATAGCTGAATGGCAGAGGTTGCCAGCCAGCCATATCAACGTTTGCAAATTCGCACTTTTTAGATGAAAATATATATCTCCTTCAATTCTTACCACTTTGCTCTCATAGTTTCTACATTTACTAAAAGCAGTAATCTCTTTCAACATATTTCGCTTTTTGCTTGGAGCTCTTCTATTTTTGGTTGAAATAAAAACAGTTGTAATGTTGAGATGAGTTTGCCAACGTAAACAGAGATCGGGCTGTATTTCACCTGCTAACTTAAGCTGTCAAATTTTGTTCCATTTAAGTATATTCTGTAGTCCGAGCAAGTTAATTACTTGCAAGTTAATTATGTCATTAACTTCACGACATAGTTACCTGCTCCAACACTGTTCCGGACCATGGCCATGGTACCAAGAACTTTGATTCCTTTCGGCTTCAGTTTTGCCAGAGTCTAAGTGGTTAACAACGAACGCGATCACTCATTTAGAAAGTAGTTCTTTCACCTACGAATATCGTGTGCGATTTCTGCAATTCGCGCTGCTTCCGCCTTGCAAACAATTATGCACACTTCAAGCTAAGGGCTTTTGCGTAAAACATGTTATAAAATCATACCGCATTTTACATGCTGGGAGCGGCAACCCTGTGCAGGCGGTGCGTCTGAGTTACGCATAACGACTCACATCACATCTCATTTCCAGTTTTTCTTTCTGAGGGGTCATTGCATGGGTGAGTGGAGCGGGGGTGGGGAGGGGGGGGGATAGAAGGAAACGAGAGAATGGGCGGGAGAAACCTCCCTTTCCTTTTCTCTTTCCGCCCACATTCCCTTTCCGCTTTCCTACGTCAAAGTTCTAAACTTTACGAACCTGACGATGCCGTGCGATGTTGTAAATTGACCATACACCCGATAATTCCCGTAATAAAAGCAGGTGGAGTGGCAGCCTACCGGATGCTTGTGAAATTTAAATAGTAAATGGTTTGAACCTAGAAGTCATTGTGAATATTTGATGCATTTTTCAAATGTTTTCTCAAAGATTCTCTAATGTTCTTAAGTTTTACTACATCACAAAGATCAGCATGCAAAACACGCAAAATGTTTTGCTCATGGGTTATTTACAAGTGCACAGCGGGTCTTACGTGCTGGTATTCAAGGAACATACTTAGGCCTCGATTGCCCTCATTGCATCACCGAAGGCTATTTTCCTTCAGCAATGAGCAATGAGTAACACTCATTTAATCGACAACAAAAATTAAACCAAAAAACAAGTACCTGAAAAAATCCTGCGACTGCTGCTGCACCACATTTGTCCCTTTCAGATGAATAAGAAACACCAAAAAATGAATATTTTAACTTTTAAGTCTTTCAAGAAAACGAGAATTCAACACAAGAAAACCAAAACAAAACAAAATTAGACAGAACACTCTATCTGTGTTTTGTCACTGACTTCGTATTACAAATGCTTCATGTACCTGCTCATTCCTGCCATAACTCCACCAGCCTTAATGTCGGCACCCCCAGTGTCGTATGTAACACCCTGTAATCAGAGATGCGATGAGAGGAAACAAAAACAAAAACAAGAGCATGCAGTACCTTGAGTGAGAGTTATGAGCTACATTTGTACTAAAAAACAAGAAAGAGACAGGGGACTTTGTTTTATACTTGATACAAAACCACCCTGTGTGCCAACTGGAGTTCTTCTGATTTCAAGCGTGTGGAGAAGCCATTCAGCACGATTGTCCTCTGAGCCGTTCACTGTGCCTTTCAATAACACAGCAACTCTAGACGTGTTAAATGCGTGTCACTGTATGGCGCAGTAACTTAGTGTACTTGCCTTTCCCACAAGAAAGATAGTTTTTGTGATTTTTCCTTCGCCAATATACTCTAGGTTGATCACCCTGCCAGTATGCCTGTCAACAACTAGTGTTAAAAGGATGAGAGTTAACTGTTATTGTTGCGCTTGCAGCGCGGGCTAGCGAATTCCAAATATAGTGCTTTGCGAAGTGCCGAGGTGCGTCGCGACAAACTGGGTGGGACTACTTTACAGGTCGTCTTCGAGGTACGCCAATAAATCACGGAAAACTAAGGTTGACGGTTATCGGTGATTTATTGAAACGGGTTGTAATGATCGTAAACTGAAAAATTAAGGTGACGACTTTCTATCAATTTAGCGGCAACTGATGTATAACATGTGGATAAGATTACGCGAAGCAAACTAAGCGATTTTGAATCAATAACGAAACGCAAAATAAGTAAGAATGACGAGGGAAACAAACTGGCATCAAATCTACTTAAAACTACGCGAGATCCGATCAAAGAAACGTACGACCGAAAGATAAACTGGATTAGAGTGGGCGTTCACTTCTGTGGCGTTAAGCACACTGACTCCTCTTCACGATCATAAATCAATTTATATGGTACAAACAGTACAAATTACGATCTATTTGTGTACACTCGCCCACAGAAATAAACTTAACCTAAACAGAATAACAAAGGGTGCTCACATATCGGTCCCGCTTGAGCCAAAGGTTAAAAATCGAGGTTGATAAAAGTACAAGGTCTTCAGGCCACGCGAAATCATGCGAAGAACTACTTTAAAGGGACGCTAACTTAGCTTTTATATGCGCGTGGGGACGCTAAAAAACCCGATTACAAACCAATAAAAATCAAGTAAACATTGTAACTAAGTTAGTAACTAAGATAAACAAGCAACCATAAACCAGATAAAACTAATCAAAATGGGACCATTGTCTAGTGTCCTTAACAGTTATCTTCAAATACATAATGTTAACAAAGTGCAATAGGCAATACAAAATTACATCTGTAACACCTCAGGAAAGGGTACAGAAGCCCTACTTACCTCTTGCACACCTGTTGACTGCTGCATACAGTGGGTACTTTGTTTCAAACTCTTTGGGATGTTTAACGACTGTCACCTAGAAAGAAATTTACAACATAGTAGTTTAGAAAGAGTTTTTTTTGTTACAGTACCAATACATTTCATAACTTGAGAGAGGAGTGGGTTATATCACCAAGAACAGCTGCACAGAATTATCAAGACATTCCTCACTTAAGACATCTAGCAGGATTGCCAGCATTACCAAAAAACTTAAGAGAAAGTGTGCGCACAGGATTTGTTGTCGACTGGTGACCACCTTGGACAGAGTTTTGGCCCAAAACCCACCTGGACTGCATAAGCTATGCAAGTTGCACAACCTATTCTAATATGCACTGGTTTTTTGCTTACTGTTAGTACCTCCTCAAAATTATCATTAGCAGACTTCAGGTGAGAGTACAAGTTGAAGTATGACTGGCGCCACTATGCCGGGATATTCCTGAATCCATTCTGAGTATGTGCTCAGAGGTTTATGGGAAAACTTCCAGCTGTAATCGTACTTGTACTCTAATGTGGTCTTGGTGAGAAAGAAATGCTGTTTGAAACATTTCGCGTGGACTACCACAAGTTGAATGACTTCCCAATAAGGACCGTTTGTACCCCACTAACAGTGAATGAACTCAGCGTATGACACATGAAGTGAATGTGTTACACCATGACGAGTGAGGCCGATAGATTTGGGGTCTCACTTGATGTAAGAAAGAAATACTGCTCACAAGATTGAATGACCTCCTATGATGGACACTATGGGTGCGTTTCTTTAAGAAAATCGAAGATTGGATTCTTAAATCCGAAAGAATCCGAAAACGGATTTTGCGTTTCTTTACTAGACAGATCAATCTAAGATCTCTCGGATCATGGTGCGTCAAAGGAACCGAAGAATCCACTCTGGAAGTGGATTCTTCGGTTCCTTTGACGCGGCATGATCCCAAAGATCTTCGATTGATCTGTTTAGTAAAGAAACGCAAAATCCATTTTCCGATTCTTTCGGATTTAAGAATCCAATCTTCGATTTTCTTAAAGAAACGCACCCTATATACTGAATTTGCACTAAATAACTCATTTTATCGAGGTTCTTATACAAAGTGTCCCAAGGGTCTATGTGCTTGACAATGATTGTAATGTGATTCAACTTAACATTGCAGTTTATTCTTGATGGTGCTGGCGTAATGCACCCGTGACAAAGATGACTTGCGAGTTTCCTGGCAGTGGGCAAAGGGAAAACTGGAAGGAAATCAGAGTCCCAAGGAAGGGGCAAACCTACAACCTCTGTAACACCAAGCTAGGCCATCCGTTCTTGTAGCTCAGTGGTTAGAGCATCCAGCTGGTGTTATCAGGTCATTGGTTCGATTTGGTTTCGAGTCATTGGTTCGGTTTCGCTGGTTGCGAAACAACTCACATGTCATCTTTCTCGCGGGTTCATTATATCATCACCAACATCAGTAAAAAGAATTCTAATTTTTCAAGTGAATGACCTCCCAAGACGGACACTATATACCGAATTTGCAATGAATACACCTGTAACTCGTTTGGCACAAGCAGATCAGAATGCGCAATCTAGCATTGATAATAAAAGAGTATTCTAGTTTTTCAAAATTAGAATAAGAGAGTTTTAATTTTCAAGTTAGAATCCTAAAAATTTCTCAGGCAGCCAAAATTAAGAGGCTGTTGTCCGTGGTCTGGTGAAGGTCTTGAATACAGACCTCATTTGTGCACAGAGGCAAGCATTGGCAGGGTGAGACGAAAATGAAAATTTCTGCTTGCCCTTAATTGGGCAAGCTGGTGGTGAAGTTTACTAGCCCGGAGTTTTGAACAGCAAGCTCAAAATCAGCTGCATTAATTATCAAGTTTAAAAAGTTTATTCAACCTGCTGAAATATCGATAAACTTTTAAATTAGCAACTATATATGCTCACAACAACTAAACAAGATATTTCACGAACAGTCCAAGGTTTTATTCCAATTCAGTCAACATTTACTATATTTCTAATCAAATGATAACTGATGTTGGCTTTCAAACATTCCTAAATTTAATTTAACTCGGCAAATGTTTCTTGCACGTCGGGCAAGTTTTGATAACAACATGCTAGCCAGACCGGTTGCTCCACTAGCTAGTGGACAGTACGTACTGATTGGAACCACTGTAAAGAGCTAGGCCACATTTGCCACCAAATCTGTGCTGCAGGACCGCCTTGAAGGAAATGGCAAACTCTGCCATGCTTCCCAAGATAGGAGTAAGAGGCAGACATCTCTGGGTCAGCTATATGACGTGCCCAACATAATCAATCCCCACAGGATGTTCACTTCCACAGCAGAATAAGGAATTAGTACATCAGTGAAAAGGGGAACTTAAGAACACTCGCGAGCCCTCCACTCTTGCGTTAAAGCATGAAGTTAGCCTGACCATTTTTCTTTGTCATTGCTACTACATTTGGCATAAAAAAGTTTATTTCGATCAATGCCTTTGTATTACTTTGCATAGATTAAGCAATAATTATTATTAATGAACAAGCACTGCTCACATTTACAGGTGAGGAATCTCCAAACAGTTCTTTGATGTACTGCTCTACACGTGGGGCAGCCATTCTTTCAGGATCAGATCCACCAATGTCTTGACAAACAAACCTGTCATTGCAATAAAATTAATGCCAGTTTGTGAGACTATTTATTTTGGCCATTACATTAAAATTCCTCTGAACAATGAACACAATTCAAGCGGGGGGGGGGAGGGGTGGTACAGGGCGTAGGGCAAAAAGGCCATATAAATGACTCTTGCCTTCAACGTTTTAAAAATTGCTGTCCACAGCCAAAATGTATGTCACTGCATGTACATCCTCCTTGATATATATTCATTCTTTATGGGTTTATCGCAAACTCACAAAATGACCAGCTCCCAGTCGGCCTCCGGTGGCCGAGATGCTAGCGCACTGCACCGGTATTGCAAGGATCAAGGGTTCGAATCCTCTTAAAAACTGAATTTTAATCATTCCCAGGTGCACGTATTTGTCCGTAAGTTCTTTTTTCTTTTTTAAAGAGCATTTTTAATTTCACAGTTTCAGCTATAGCTGTCCCAGAAACATCATAAGTTTTTAATGGCAACCTTTAACAGTAAGCCTTAGGCAAATGGAGTCGCAAGTAATCACTTGTGTCCGTGCAGAAATGCACGTAATTAGATGCAAGCTCTACATATTTTGATATCCATAGCGAGGTGTCCCGTTAAGTTTAAGCGTCTAGTGCTTACTAATCTAACAATAAGGTTAGCATTACCGTTAGGGTTATTGTTAGGTGAGGGTAAAATGCAACTGATTATGCTTACTTGAAAATCACAGTTTTGGGGACACTTGATGATGTTTATTGCCCGTAGTTCTGGACAGAAGTGATGTTGAAGTTGAGGGGAAGAACAACGGACACTTCGTGATGCTTATCAAAACCGGCGTGCATCTAATTACTTGAATTTCTGGAAATATCTTAAGTAATCGCAAGTTTGGAACTGTCAACTAGCATACCAACTTGCATTGCTGGCCTAACATACTCGTGATGACCCCACAAGTTTCACTGCGTGGTCACCCAAAAACTGAAAAACTTGCGTGTACTTGTGTGGAAATTTGAGCTCGATCAAACTGAATGCAAGTCATCACAAGAACACACAAGTTGTGGCCAAACAGAGTTACAAATGATCGCAAGTTTGAAATTTGCGATCACTCGCGACTCGATCCATTTGGCCAGGGCTTGGCATTGAAAATCGGACTGAGTATAGGCTACCTGTAGCCTCCTCTTAAGCATTTGTTTCTCTGAGCACAAGTGGCGATAATCATAATTGTCCTTAAATTGGTATCCATGGAGTGTGCCAGTGTGTGAAGTGTACAACGTTAAATAGAAACATTGAGAATTGGCTGCTTTTAGTAGCACTGAAGAAAAACGTTGGCTTCACGAATGTCATTACAAGCTCTGCTAATCCCCTGTGATCACGATCCTTGTTTATGAAGGATTACATGTATGGGCATGGTAGACGAAGCCTGGTTTCAGTAAGCGAAAAAAGAAAGCAAAAACCATAATAAAACTCATCTTCTAATGATAACACGCGGTGAAATGTGAAACCGCAAGTGAGTAACGCAACCAAATGAAAACAAACTACCCTAGATATGAGGAATTAGAGTCCTCCAAAATGTACCAATCAAATTAGAGAGAAATCATAAAATGTGTGCCTTTAGTATCGTGTTTACAAATGCATTGCGTGACTTGATAGAGCATAATTTTAAAATAAACAATGCATTTGTAAACAATACCTTATAAAAACTGAAAAAATTAAGAGTCGATTATCATGAGACACACATTTCTTAAAGTTTAGCTTTCATAGAACGATTGCTTGACATGTATATTTTGTGGTCTAATTTTTTTTCTGGTTTAATATTTTTAAAACCAGCTTCAATTATGTTTCATTTTCATTGTTCCAGATGATGTTACATGAAATTTGTTTTAAAAAGTTTGAACCAATTACCACTATGTTTTGCTGTTACTGAAACGAAAGGAAACTTACCTTCCAGAATCGATAGCAGTGACATAGTTCAGGTTCAACTTGTAACTCTAAAAACGAGACAGTAATTTACTGTAAATTTTTATTTGTTTCTGTAACTGAACTCACATAAGTACTGTAGCAAGCCCTGTTTAAGGGTGGGGGGAGGGGGGAGCATGGCTTAGAAGCATCCCTCTGGCATGGAAACATGTGGAGGCCCTCATCCGGTCCTTCTGGTCGGTGGGTTCCATCTGATCCTTGCCAGCACATTCCCTGTCCAAGTTGGCCCACTTTATTGTGAATGCTGATTCTAATGTTTGTGGGCAATAACATTAAGTGGTAAATTTCACACAATTCCTCAATCTTTCTCACCCATTTGGCTCTTTATCGAGTGTGACTGAGGTGCTAGGCACAAAAAACACCCTGAATGGCTTACATTATGCATTTTTCTTTTTTTCTTTGTTGTTAAAATATATGGTGCGAACTTACGTTATGACGCTTACAGTAAGTTAGTGTGGTGAACTGTCCCATGCTAATTGTGCATAACAAAGAGCCCACTCAAAAAAAACCATTGTTTTCCTGTATTTTCACCCTATTGCCCAATTGACTTGTGATACATAACTTTTAAGAAGATCATTCCACAATTTTACTGCGGCTGTTTATTGCATGGAATTTGGCCATGAAAAACGCCCACCCACTATAATGACTTGGACACCGCTCTGTAACAGAGCCAGTGGCATCTATATTCTCACCGGGTTTTCGGAAAAAACGTCACCTGGTCGGCAAATCTTTTGTGTCAGGTCGCTGTTTTGCCTCTTTCAAACATATACAAATGATATATGCTGGGTATGTAAAAGTCGTACCGGTGAAGCCACAAACTGGCCGGGTAAAATTAAAAATTTCACCAGGTTCCGGGGAGGCTAAATTTTTATTGGGTGAACGGAAAAAATCCACTGGGTCGGGTTTCACTGGGTCTGTTACAGAGGGGTGTACTTAGCTAGGATCCTTTTACTGCAGCCAGTGACACTGTTTACTGCTTTTACTGCAGCCAACTTACATCATCGAGAACCACCACTCCAAGCTGTCTGACTTTTTGTTGCTTCTCTAGAAATGCCTCTCGCAGTTCAAGTGGCTATTTAATAAATAGAAATGACGCCGAAGGTGTACCGCATCAAAATTAAAACAGTATACGCATGTATAATATGCTGTAGGTTAAAATGAATTTTGGGTTAAAATGATTTCAACCTAGTTTAATAAATTGTTATTCTTCATTTATTGGATCAAACAATCCATTTCAACTTCACTACACAGACAAATGCAATCCATTAGGTTTATTTTGGTTTCTTTTGGCCTCGCACCAGCAGCAGGCATGAACCACCTTCATGCGAAACTATAGCAATAACTAATTATCTACAGGAAAGCGATTCCCTGTGACACCGCCGGATACGAAAAACCAAAAAAGCCCTCGTGAGGGACAAAAACTGGAAACGTATTCCCCGAACCAATGCGGTGCCACGATCCCTCCGGGGTTTAAAGGATCTCTAGTTACAAAACAATAATGATACATTAAAAGAAACAAAAGTTACAGGACTGATGCAGGCCTAGAATGGCTCACCACATGATGAACTAACACTTTATAGACAACCTGACACCCATCATGCCTTGCATCAATCGTGCCCAGACCCTTCTGTTCCCGTGTCGTAGAAATATCAATTTCTGTCTAATTCGCACGCTCAACCGTCAGAAATTACATAATATTACGTGACTTGTTGATAGTGTAACTAGCGAACTGAACAGTTTCTTCTGTTTGTTGAGTTTAGTGATTGCGGTTTATAGGTTTTGAAAGCTCACAGCTTATCAATAGTTTCTTTAAGGTGATTTCAATTAAGGATAGTGTTTCTAGGCGTTCATCTTTAGTTGTGATAACTGGCAGTCTCACGAAAGTTTATGCGTAAAGTTTCATCATTTATTTCAAGCTAGAGAGACTCACTCTTCAGGTACAATTCATTTTTCCTTACTCCGATTTTGAACTTTTAAATCGTTTTTCTTTCTTTATAGTTATGTTGCATTTAATTTGAGTTGCGTTTCTGAAGGCAATTATTAGAGCTTTGTTTTCAAATCCCTTTTGTTCCAGAATCTTGTTTTCCTAATAAACAATATTAGAAGTTCCGACTCTCGTTGCTTGATCGCTTCATTCCTTCTGTACCATTCCGTTATGATAACGAATACCAGACAAAGGAAATTTCAGATCAAACTAGGTAAAAACACTCTTGGCCTGAATTCATTTTAACTTGCAACACATACATGAACACAGTCAAGTCAAGCCTGTTAAGAACACTTCCTTGACGTGACTGACCCATGCAGGAATAACGAATTTACTTCACTGCATGGTTTATTTAGTTTGCAAACCAATCGAATTACTAGTTATTTTTGAACGAGCACCAATTGAGGAGATATGGCAAGAACCAAGGCACGACCTGTTCGTATAAGGCTTTTAATCAAACTGGACCATAACTAACAGCCGAGTAACGGTAACAATATGGCGGAAGCAAGGCTACGAACAACGGACCAAAAACGCATGCTAAGCCCTAGTACCGCTGACCGATACTGGCGGAGGCAATTGTCATTCCAGGTAAAATTGTTTGTTTAACATGGCTGAAACATAGATTGCGTTTAATTCAAATAGGGGGACATGCTCTGAACTGTTGCACCATTATGTACACTCACCACATACAGTTCGTGAAGAGCTCCAAGCACTGACACAGACCATCCATTTGGGAAGGTCTTACCAGGAATGGTGACCAAAAGGGGAGACTTGCTGCCAGCCTTTACAGCCCTGTGAGAAATGTTTGACAAATAATTAATTCACTTCTTACCAAATAAAAAAAAAAAGAATATTCTCAGTTGCTATGGGGTTACCAGAGACCTTTAGATCAACTTTCATGCATGGTTAGCTTCAAATGACTCACAGTTATGCGACTTGCTCTTGCCATCATGTTCAACGTTACTTTTGCCGTTTTTGACTTCAAGCTCACATGCTCACGAGAAATGATCAATGACAAGATCACGTACCGTTTTATGCCTTTAACTGCAGCCTCACTGTATCGTCTAACATCATCATAATCTCTGTTCACAGGTCCTGTTGGTGCATGGACCTGCAAAAAGGTGCGGCGGACAATTGACGGATAACTCATTAATGAATGACTTTTCAACATGCAGTCTGACTAGAACCCACCACAAACTTTTCTTCGTATAGGAACAGCAACGTATCCACACCAACAGCTTTGTCAAACTGTAACGAAATTAAATTAGGTTGGAAGTTGCAAACTAAGATAATTAAATATCAGACCGAGTGGCAAGCCATTAATTTAACACATCTCAAAAGATAGCATTAAGTCATCATAGTCAAGTCTAACTTGTCATATTGGAAATTTAACAGTTTTATGGTATAACCTGAAGAACATTATGATTCAACTTGATCTCTCCCATACTCGTAATTTCTTGAGACAAAGGAACTGGACATGATCACCCTTAATTGATGCTTCACGGTATGCCTCACCACATATGTGTACGCATGAACACCCAGTACCTTTCTCACATATTTTCACTGTCACACTCGAACAGCTGACACATCCTGAGTAATGTCACACTCACTAACACTATTAAGTTGTCACATATTGGCAGATAGATGGTACAGGACAGTGCAGTGCAGTGTAGTACAGGCAGAAAGTAAAAAATGGTTTAGTTGTCAGTCACTGAGTGCTGTTACAATACCTTTGCTGCCTCCTGAATTGGTGCTTTTAGAAACTCCCATGTGGAATTATGCCATTCAAGATTTTCACAAACAAGAACAAAGCAGTCGAATCCCTCTTGTTCTGGACTGGAAACTGGGATAACTGAACACGGTTGCCTGAAAAAAATCGTTGCTCCCTGTTTTGAATGGCACAAGAGGCTTGAAGAGCGCAAGAGGGGCACAAGAAGCCACCTCTAGCAACTATAGTGTGTTGGGTGTTCCTATGCTCACACAGTCAACCTTTTGGCTATGAAAAGGAAGCATTTATTTAACCCCTGTAACAGATTAGGCAAGTGTTGAAGGCTCGAGACCCTAGTCAGGGGGGGGGGGAACATCAGAATTTCAGTCGAGTGAATCTATTTGGTGCTATTTGGTGTTCTTGCATTTTGTAAGTATTATTAATAAGAACTGGATGAAACTATGACAACTTGAATTAACGGATGTCAAATCTGGATTTTTCGTATCCCGATCGCGTATTGGTTGGGTATTGGGATTTCAAGCAAAGTCGGGGTAATCTGGTTGGACAGTCTGCATACTTCCCCAGTAAATCATGAGTAAATATATACTTTTAACCATGTTAATTGAAGGGCTACGGGCAAAAACGTCCTAATTGATATTTGCACGGTTTTTAAGTCATTCCACAAAATCACGGCCAATTTTCACCGAATCAACTGTACTTAACCCCCCTCCCCCCCAAAAATGCTATATGCCAGAAATTAGAGCAATGCGATGAAAAGAAGCCAATCTTTTTTAGCTGTACTTTCGTATTGCAACGCATGCGCCTGTAGATAAGGCATGCGTAGTTATTGTAGTTAGAAACATAAAATACAGTGATCGAAGCCCGGGTTCAGCGTCTTTCTCGGGGATTTGTAGAACGCTACAATATTTTCTGCTCTTGTGCCGCCACCCTCCTTTCCCCAAGGGCCCAGAATTTTTTTTCTTCTTTTCCTTCGTTAGTTTGTTCACATCACTTAGGATAGATAATTCCATAACTTAATTGCCGTGTATTGCGCGAAATTTGGCCACAATTTCACAAAGTGGACGTTTTTGCTCTTAGCAGTTGAACAAAAATAGAGACGAGCTCTATTCCGTAATCAACAAGCTCAGCTGCAACATCGCTCAACATTTGCTGAGCAATAAATGTTGCACAATGTTGAACCGTGTTTCACCAGCTTAAAACTACTAAAACAGAAGTAAAAATATAAATGGAGGAGCCAGAAGTTTGCACTTTACCTTGAATCCTCCGCTACCGACATCTTGATGCTATTCTTCTTGATATTAAGAAAATGGTTCCTGATATTCTTGGAATACACGTGTAAGCAGAAAAAATCAAAGTGTTCCGTGAGCAAACTCTTGAATTGAAAAGGTGAATTAAATTATTTTGGGGGTTATGTCTAATGTTATTTGAAAAAAAAAATGCACTGTCAAGCGGCAGAAAAATCCACGAATACCAAATATATTCACTGACAGTTGCTCGCGTCGAAGGGCAAATCAACAGACAACTTTGTTGTACGCACTCGAGCCCGCTGTGTTAATTCTAGGGAACCGTGATCGACTCCGGGTAGGGGCTGATTTCCCTTTTTCTCCCTTTCTTTTTTCGTTGTTTTTAGCGATACAATAAATAAATGCTTCGTGTTTATATAATTTCGTTGGCTACATGCGCATTTACCGTGCCATAACCGTACCGTGCTTCAATGACTTCCGTTTCACTAAAATCCATATCACTGTCCATATGAAGTTCAAGATTTTGGAACTAACGTCAAAATGCTGAATTCAAGATTTTGGACTGCCAAAACCTTGAATTCAAGAATTTGGCAGTCCAAAATCTTGAATTCAGGATTTTGGCAGTCCAAAATCTTGAATTCAGGATTTTGGCAGTCGTTAACTCTAACTCTAAGTCATAACTCTACTGAAATAACTCTATTTCTAGGCGATCCCCTCTGGGACCAGGGTACAGCGCAACGACCGAACGATCAAATTTACGTTGTCACAATAACTCGTTCATGGCGCATGCACAATTCACGAGCTAAAAAGAGAAAACAAGGAGCTATTTCAAAACGAAATTGTGTTTCGTTTCGGGAATGGTAAGGGCAGGGCCGCAGGAAAATAGATAATTAACATGGAAAGAGATAACTTTGGGTTTTCAACAGTCTATCGCTTCAGTCTAACCCGAAATCATTCAGGGAGTCAAAACTTTTAATTTATGATCCATTTCCATCGCTTTGGTGGTCAAAATAGATTCGTTTCGTTTCTGAGAAAACGAAACAAAAACCATAATACGTCATTGTTCTGTTGCAAGGCAAGGACGGCAGGCCAACCCAAACGATAATCCTGTGGCCAAAAGATGAGTTACAGTAATTTTCAGCGAGGACTTTCTTTAGTTTCAAGATGTCTCTAGACTTTGTACAAAAGCAGAAAAGAGTGCTTAAACTAGGTGATGTGATCTAAGCTACGAACTAATTTATGTTAAGGTGCACGCTTGGTTAATATACGCTTAGTAAACTGAAAGAGGAAATCAATAAGTCGTCACCTTCCGTTTGTAGGAATCAGTGGTTGTAATGGTCGATTTCCCTTGACTTATAGATCAAGTTTTATGCAACTGTAAGAAGCTGTTCCGCGTAATGTTTGAGTCTCGATAGCTCACTTAACAGGTCGCCTTCTGCGAGAAACTGCGACCTACTAGCTGATTTACCTCCAACTGTCGGAAGAGATCGAAAGCCAAGACCTTATAGCAATTTTTCGGTTGAGTCACTGTGTTGTTATTATTGTGCTAAAGATTTATTGGCTGTTGAAACAAGGACTTTTTTGGTCGGTCCCATGGCAAATTTAAATATCAAAAGAAATTTGGCGTCGATGTAAAAATAGAACATCGCCACGCCGACTTAATAGACCCTTTGCGCTAGTATTTGGATAACAATCATAGAGTGGAATAAGTAGGTTGAATGCATCAGGTTTTACAATTACGACGTCATGTTTATGGTGGATCCAAAATAAAATGCACACCATCAAAATGACAAAACGCAATCACAAAACTGCAGGTTTCACTGTCTCAATAGCAAAATAGCAGAACTGAGTAACAAAACTACATGTCTCAATAGCAACATTCCAATTAATTATTAATTTTGGCGGCAATCACTCGTCATATAGGCGCCCCATACTCATTAGCAGATGTCCTTTGGGCTTATTACACAATACCTCCTCCTCCCCTTCCCACAAGCAGAGGGGTTTGGTATAGGCTGTAACCAAAGAGGGCGCTCGATTAAAATTGGCCTGACTCATTTCTTAGCCACAGGATCGAAGGGGCTTAATTTGGATGTATTTCCTTGTGAAAAATTCCGCGCGTAGCGTCATGAAACGGTGCCGCAGGTCAGAGGGCGTGGTCTCCAAGATACTAGGGGGGCTAAGATAATTAGGATAGTACGCGCTCTCTCATTGGTCGATGGTTGTGTTTGCATGATAGTATGTAAACATGCTGTTTTAATAATTGATATATTTTTAATAATTTATATTGTTTTGAGAATTGATTTTGTTGTACATTTGTGATAATACATTTTTGATTTTATTATACGTTAATAATAATTTTGTGAATAGATTCGTAAATAGATATATCCTGAAGTGATATAATAAAGTTATCCTTATCCTAAACACGGTTGTGACATCACACGAATTTTGAATTTTTGAACTGTTTTGAATTTTGAGTTGTGTTGTCAAATGCGCGTTTCGATTGGCTGGTAGGAAATATGAGCGTGTATCAAGAAAATCTACTTCAATCAAGACGTAAAAAAACGGCGTTTTCCTTCATTTGTCGAATTGGTTTTGAGAAATATCTTATAAAAGCAATAGAGGACTTTTTCCGTGTTTGCGTAACCTCATTTAAACACTCGGGGGTTGGGGGAATCCTCGACAGTTATGCAAACCCTCGATTGCGTTTTTCTCAGGTTTGGATAAGTGTTTCGAATTCTCCCAACCCCCCTCGTGTTTAGATGAAGCTTTGTAAAGACGAAAAAGTGCCTCTGTTCCTTAAACACGAGGGAGGTTTTTAGAATTCGAGACAGTTATGCAAACCGTCGACTGCGTCTCGAGTTTGCCCTCTGTTGCCTTTATAGAATATTTCTCAAAACTAATTTGACAAATGAAGGAAACTGACGTTGATTTACTTCTTGATTGAAATAGAATTTCTTAATACACGCTCTGGGCAATCCTATTTCCTACTAGCCAATCAAAACGCGCATCGGACGACATGAACCAATCAAAATTCGAGTGATGTCACAACCGTGTTTACACACACCTAGTGACCAACGAGAGCGCGCGTACTGTCCTTTTTCTTTGGGTCACGCGCATTAGCTTTTTTATTTCCAAGAACACCCGGAAGAATAGCATCAAGATGTCCGTGGCGGAGGATTCAAGGTAAAGTGCAAACTTGTTGCTCTTTCATTTATAGTTTTACTAGTGTTTTAGTAGCTTTAGCTACCGTTTTAGTAGCTTTAGAGTGAGCACTTTGTGCCATCTTGCAGTAAATTCTGGGGTAGACGCGCATTCAACATGGGAGCTGTCCCATGGCCAGGACACGAGATCACAGGATACTGTAGATCGAATTTCCTTGGTTGAACTTTAAGCATAACTAACTACCATAAATTGAAGGAAGATTAAATTTTTCGAAGATCTTTTTCCTTGGATGCTCAGTAAAAGTTTAGTGCTTTTTGGCAAACCACAAAACAGGAAAATAATAGACAACGTCTTCAGGAAGAACAACTACAACGAGGAAATTATCGCACGAAACATTTACAAGAAAAACGAACTTAACGTCTTTAAACAAAACCAGACACCTCTACCTTACATTAGAGGGACCTCTGAAACTATTGCAAATATTCTACAACCTTACAACATCGGCGTTGCTCACAGACCTACAACAACTTATAAAAAAAAGTACATAAACAACTTCTCAAAGTCTCAAGTCTGTGTGGTACACCATTTTTCAGTTATTTGCCGAAACGTTGCACCCAACTTATAAGAGCTTAAGTTATAAGAGCTTTGCGTGGCGGCGTCATCTTTGTGTGCACATGTTGTACACAAACATGGTCCGCCGGGAATCAACGAATACATCTGGAATTCACTTTGGAATGAACACGCTTTCTTCTCACTCGTGAGCTGTTATACATACGCATAAGCACAATCTTCGAACACTTGAAACGTTGAAATTGTTGAATATTATAAGGATCTTGTTGTCACGCAATGCCGTATTTTGAAAACGACAGCTGCAGATAAAAGTTCAGAAGACCTCACGATTTTGATTTTGGAATTTGCTGACGTCACGGTGAAAACGATCTATCGACGCCGAAACCAACAGAACAGATCAAATACGACAGACCTTCACACTGAAACGGATCGAAACGCGCCAATCACAGTCTTCTCAGCCAACAACATCACGGCTCACTTGACAGACCAATAACATCATGTTTCTACCGACCAATCAGGTAAGACCAGAGTGTGTATATAAAATTCACTGACACGGCTTATATCATTCGACTCTGAAGATGACTTCCGCTCAGGTTATCGAAACGTCATTCACTACCACTAACGACAGTCCTTCTCAGGGCTACACACACCCGGACGATAGTACTAGTACTTCATGAAGTCTTGATATGACTCCTGGGTTCAAACCATTTACTATTAGGGAACTCACGAAACGACGACGGCTACGAGGACGTCATTTAAAAATGCATGTTCGCTTTATTCGTATCACTACGCAACTATTTCATGTCGTTCCGCATTCAAATTGTGCAGTAACTGTCCATGAATTAAACTGGTATGAGCGAGTTAAAAGCGTAGGGAGAGAACTGAAAGTTCACGGTCACACGCCAACGTCCTCCACTGAACCCCAATTTCGGTCATTTCACGTCATTTAGGCGACGACGGCAAAGAAATGAACCAAAATGTAAATCGCCAGTGCCAAGTGTGCACAGCTATTTTTTTGCTCACTAAACCTATTGTTTTGTGACGTCGTCGTAGCCGTCGGCGTCGTCGTTTCGTAAGCTCCCTATTCTAGGAAAACAATTGATTAAAGTAAACACAACCACTTCTCATTGTCAAAAGAGATCTTTGGGGATTGTAATTAGATCTCAAGTTCCGTAAAGTTTTGCTTACATGTATGTCTTCTTCGAATTTTCTCTCTTTGTGTTTGTAAATTTAACATTTTTTTAATACAATACTTGAAATTAAGGAAAGATTTCCGTACAGCTCTCGACATTAATTATACATCCATATTTCTACTAACCCTCTTCCAAAAAGAACGAGCGCGGATAGACTTTTGTTGGGAATATGCATGCATAATGAAGCAGGGACCCGTGCGGAAATCTTGCCTTTTGCGGCAAAATTTCGTGCAATACACGGCAGTTAAGTTATGGACTTGCAAAAGGAATTCCCAGAAAACTTGGAATTCCTAGGAATTCCTAGCAATTCCGAAGGATTCCTTGCAATTCCAAGACATGCAAATTAGTATCACTTCAGAAACTGGGAATTTCTTGGACTTTCTGGGAGTGATTATACTACTGGGAATCACTGGGAATTCCTAGGAACTGCCAACAATTCCAAGACATGCATGCAAATTGGGATGGCTTAAAAAACTGAGAAATTTTAAAATATCTGGGAAATGGTTACTTATATTTAACTGGGAATCTACAGGAATTCGTAGGAATTCTCAGTTATTCCAAAACTAATTAAAGGTGGAATTTTTAAAATGTTTCTGAATTCTGAGAATGGTAAATTTTTAGTAGAATTTGTGGGACGTGTTTACTTTGGAGTCTACAAGCTCAAGACTGTTAGAAACAGACTGAATTGTTGACAATCTTTTGTGTTCTGTACTCTAATATCACAGACAAATTACGATTTAGGACACAAAGTGAAGTTGAACTGGCCTTTACACTTTTACCCATTGCATTGCAATAAAGAAAGTGTTTCTTAACAGTAAAGGTTGTCTTCCAGGGCTAGCTCTCAGCTAACAATCCAGAAGTGGAATACATCAAGTCTTAATTGACTCGAAAATGGCACAGATTCAGAGCGTTTTCAAACGTTTTGTGGTGGCAAATATTCATCAAGCCATCAAGAAACCAATCTCGAACGACATCTCGTAGCCAGAGTCCTTAGGTTCTTTGGTCAGCGGGTGACAACCCGCTGACCGAAGACTCTGGCTACGAGGACTCTGGCTACGAGGTACGTTCCCGGGAAACCGGGAATGAATGTTTTCTCTAGCGGCCAAAGTGCTGTGGGTCAGTTTTCTTCGTGGCTGGTTTCTTTTGCCTTTGCTTAGCCTACGTGGCCGGCGTAATCGGGGAAGGGGAAGACTCATTGACTCATTGACTCATAGACTCTTTGACTCATAAATACTCAAGACTCATATTTCAAAGCTGAGTGATTCCATAGGGAGTACTGTAAAGCTAGCAAAAGATGGGTAAAGCCCTGGTCAAACGGTGCATGATAGTCGATGATAGTCGATGATTGTTAAAGCGCGCGCGCTCGTTTGACCACCAACTATCATGCGCTATCATCGACTATCATGAACTATCATTCACTTTGAGCGTGTTCAAATTCTTCATGATAGTTGATGATAGTTTTTCGCGTTTGACCACGCGCATGATAGTCGATGATAGTTTTTCGGTCAGCTGTATTCGTCCCCAGACTTCCTCGGAACAACTATCATCGACTATCATGCGCCGTTTGACCACCCGTTTGATAGTTGATGATAGCTGATGATAGTTTTGACTATCATCAATTGTCATCGACCATCATGCACCGTTTGACCAGGGCTTAATTCTCCAAATTATTATATAGGTACTGCTCCAGTTTTAGATTTTGTTGTCTTAGACAACTGAATCAGTAGACACAACGGTATCATTATAAGTTACAAGTAGTTTGTTGATCAGGTACAATTATACACTCAAAAAGCTCAGATCAAATTTATTGTTCTCCTGTGCATATACTGTACTCCCAATAAATTTCTTGCCAGTTTTAATTGTTGTCCCACGTAATTCTTGATATACATTAAAATAACCTAGTTATTCCTGTGTAACGACAGGCGGATAGACAACAGAATCTCCCAAACAAACTTATTTATTGCGCTGAGCAACAACAACGAAAACTACAAGATGGCTGACCTCGGAACTCGGTCACGTGACGCGCAAGGCGGGAACTAGACTAGTATTTCATGTAACCATACTCGTTACAATTCCATTTGCAATTTTATGTAGCATTTCATACTGTAAATTTTCAGAAAATCCACAAATACAGTACCCTGGATTCATTTGCAAATCCTAAGAATTCCTAAGAATTCCTAGGAATTTGACCAATATAATAACTGACACCAGTCGTTTTTTAAGAGAAAGTCCAAGGACTAATATCGAGGTTTTGTCCAACACAAAGCAAACTGTTCTTGGAATTCCTAGGAATTCCATGTGCCAATTACCACAGCTGGAACTCCCTGAAAATTATCCCAGGATGTCTTCGGAATTCTTATCTTCATTTCGCAGAATTTAGTATTCTAAGGGATGTGTGCAAAGTAACAATGGAAAAGGGAAAAGAAATGCTGGACCCAGGGGAAGGGGGGTGGGTGGGGGCACAAGAGCAAAAAAAATATGAAAACAAAGGTAACAAAAAAAGTTGGCTTGTTGCATTGCCGTAATTTTTGGCATGACGTAGCATGGGGAGGCTCACCCCATAATTTTAGAGCAGTTGATTCGGTGTAAATTGGCTGTGATTTTGCGAAATGACCTAAGAACTGTGCCAAAGGCAATTAGGGTGTTTTTGCCCGGAGCCCTTCAATTGATATAGTTTCTTTTTAAAAAAAGATGTGCTCCTGATTTACTGGGAAAGTATGCAGGGTGTCCAACCAGATAGTACCCTGATGTGCTTGACATCCCAAAGCCCAAGCAATATGCAATCAGGATAGAAGAAATCTAGATTTTGACACTGATCTGCTCACTTTCTGGTAGTTTCATCCAGTTCCTATAATAATACTTATTCAAGTCAACACCAAATGGAGTACTCAACTGAAATTCTAGCTCCAGATTAACTAAAGAAACCACAAGAAAATAAATTTGAGAACTTTTTGGCAAAGCCATGCAAAGCGATGAAAGGGTAACAAAGACTATCAATTTACAGAACATTTTTGACCAAAATTGCTGTCTCAACTCACTATAATTGCCATTCCAGAGCATGCACCAATATGTCAAAATCTGTTGGGTGGGAGAAGCATATCCCCAGCCTCCCTACCCCCCTAGGGCCTCGATCAACACTTGCTTAATCTGTTCCAGGGGTTAAACATATCTCGACTTTTCATAGCTAAAAGGTTGATTGCATGCGTGAGTATGCGAACACCCATGGCATTATAGTTGCTTTAGGTGGCTACTTGTACGTCCCTTGCGCTCTTCAAAACTCTTGTCAGTATATTGTAACTTAGTTGATATGCATATTCCATTTAAAGCAAGGAGCAACAATTTTTTTCAGGCAACCGTGTCCAGTTATCCCAGTTTTCAGTCCAGAACAAGAGGGATTTGACTGCTTTGTTCTTATTTGCGAGAATCTTGAATGGGATAATTCCAGATGGCAGTTTCTAAAAGCACCAATTCAGGAGGCAGCAAAGGTATTGTAACAGCACTGATCAGTAACTAATAACTACCATTTTGACTTTCTGCCTGTGCTGCACAGTGCTGTACCATCTATCTGCCAATACGTGACAACTTATTGGTGTAAGTGACAACTGGTGTGTCAGCTGTTCACGTGTGACAGTGAAAATGTGTGACAAAGGTACTGGGTATTCATGCACACATGTACGGACGTGTATGTGGTGAGACAGTTCCCTTAACTGTCTCAAGAAAATTATGGATATGGAAGAGATCAAGTTGAAGCATTGTTCTTCAGGTTAAACCATAAAATTGCAAAATGTCCAATACGACAGGTTAAACTTGACCATAATCACTTTGATGCCATCTTTTGCGATGAGTTAAATTTGGCTTGTCATTTACACTAATACTGATAGTTAATTATCTTCGTAATTTCAAACCTAATTAATTTTTTTTACAGGTTGACAAGGCTGTTGGCGCAGATACATTGCTGTTCCTGTACAAAGAAAAGTTTGTGGTGGGTACTGGTCAGACTGCGTGTTGAAAAGTCATTCATTAACGAGTTATCTGTCAATTGTCCTTTTTGCAGGTCCATGCACCAACAGGACCTGTGAACAGAGATTATGACGACGTTAGACGATACAGTGAGGCTGCAGTTAAGGGCATAGAACGGTATGCCATCTTGTTAGTGGTCACTTTCCTGCAAGCACATGACCTTGAAGTCAAAAGTGGCAAAAATAATGTTGAACATGATAGCAAGAGCAAGGGACGTCTACAAAAACATGGACCCGGTCCATGGACCACCCTAACCCTAATGCTAACCTTAGGCCTAAATGCTACACTAAGAGAATGTTTAGGCCTAAGGTTAGTATTATTGAAGGTTAAGGGTTGTTTCAGTATTGGTAAAAACGATAACCTGAGAGCTGACCTGTGACCTGTATTTTACACCTAGTCCACATGGGTGATCCATGGACCCGGGTCCATGTTTTGTAGACGTCCCAAGAGCAAGTCGCATTACTATGAGTCATTTGCAGCTAACCATACATGTAAGTGGATCCAAAGGTCTCTGCTAACCTCATAGCAATTAAGACTGAGCATCTTTTAAATTTGGTAAGAAGTGAATTGATTATCTGTCAACCATTTCTCACAGGGCTGTAAAGGCTGGCAGCGAGTCTCCCCTTTTGGTCACCATTCCTGGTAAGACCTTCCCAAATGCATGGTCTGTGTCAGCGCTTGGAGCTCTTCACGAACTGTATGTGGTGAGTGTACATCATGGTGCAACAGTTCAGCCTATGACCCCCTATTTGAATTAAACGCAATCTACGGCTCAGCCATTTTAACAAACAATTAATGTCGTTGCACCCAAACAACAATGCACAAACACATTATGGTGGGCCAACTTGGGCAGTGAATGTGCTGGCAAGGCTCAGATGATCGGCCTTGGCACCTGTTACCATGCTGAGGGGGTGCCTAGTATATTCATTATCATAAATAAAACACAGAGAAAGTACAATTTATTAAACTTGGTTGAAATCATTTTAACCCACAGCATACATGTATGCATACTTTCTTTATACTGTTTTAATTTTGATGCGGTGCACCTTTGCTTATTAAATAGCCACTTGAACTGCGAGAGGCATTTCCAGAGAAGCAACGAAAAGTCAAACAGCTTGGAGTAGTGGTTCTTGATGATGTAAGTTGGTTTTTACATTGAGATTTCCTGATGCGAAAGTTAAATTGTCTGAATGGCTGATGTCAAAACGTCCCAGGAAAGTGACTATAGTGGGGTAGTGGGGAGAGGGGGGGGAGGGGCAGGAGGAGGAGGAGGGCATTAATTTTGTCATGGCCAAATTCCATGCAATAAATAGCAGTAAAATTATGGAATGATCTTCTAGTTATCACAAGTCAAGGGAAATAGGGTGAAAATACCAGAGAACAATGTTTTAAGTCAGCTGGCGCCATTTGTTATGCACAATGAATTAAGCATGGAGCAGTTCACCACACTTAAACTGTATACTGTAAGTGCCATATATAACTTAATTAAGTTCACGCCATATATAATGACAAAGAAAAAGAAACGTGCATAATGTAAGCCATTCAGGGTGCTTTCTGTGCCTGGCACTTCAGTCACTGACTTGATTAAGAGCAAAATGGGTGAGAAAGATTAAAGAATAGACTTTATTAAAAAATGGCACCAAATTTATCATTCTTTTGTCTTCATGTAAATTACACCTCCAAACCTCAATTTCAAGCAAAAATCCTTTTCAATTTAGCACATGGAAACGAGGCTTGGTAGGCTAATCAGTATAAAGAGAAAAGAATCATTTATTGTCTGCCATTCATATATGAAATTACCACTTAATGTTATTGCCCATGAACAAGAATCAACATACACAATATGTTGGGCCATTACTTGGGCAGGGAATGTGCTGGCAAGGACTAGATCAAACCCACTGACTTAAAGGATCAGATGAAGGGCCTCGGCACTTGACTTTGTTTTCAAGCCAGGGGGGTGCCTCAAACCTGTGCCGCCAGGTGGGCATG
>BLFK01000034.1:1016285-1035861 GCA_014634185.1 Astreopora myriophthalma | reverse complement strand
TTTTTTTTTTTTTTGTTAATTGAGACTCGTGTACTCAGAATCAAGATGTGCAGGCTTTGTCTACCATGCACTTACTCCTTCATAAACAAAGACCATGATCACAGGGGATCAACTTGTAATGACATGAAGCAAATGCTTTTCTTTAGTGCTACTAAAAGCAACCAATTCTCCAGGTTTCTATTTAACATTGAACACCGTCACACACTAGATGGCACACTCGATGGAGACCAATTTAAGGACAATGATTATTCCCACTTGTGCTCAGAGAAACAAATGCTTACTAGGAAGACGCTACACGGAGCCTATACTCATTCGGATTTCCAATGTAAATTAAGCCCTGGCCAAATGGAGGCGGAACTCATCGCAACTTTCAAACTGGCGATGATTTGTGACTCTGTTTGGCCAAAACTAATGTGTGCACTTGCAATGGCTTGTGTTCAATTTGATCCAGCTCAAATTTCCACACAAGTAGACACACGTTTTTCATTGTTTAGGTGAACACACAGTCAAACTTGCAGGCACATTGCGAGTCTGTTTGGCCAGTGACACAAGTTGGCATGCTAGTTGACAGTCCCAAACTTGCAATGTCAACTTGCCACTCCATTTGGTTAGGGCTTACTGTTAAAGGTCTGCATTAAAAACTGATGATGTTTCTCGGACAGCTACAGTTGAATCTGAAGTTAAAACATGTTCTTTAAAAACAAAAAAATAACTTACAGACAAATACATGCATCTGGGAAGGATTAAAATTCAGTTGTGAACAGGATTCAACCCCTTGACCCTTGCAAAACCAGTACAGCACACTAGCATCTCAGCCAAGAAGCTAACTAAGAACTGGTCATTTTGTGAGTCTGCGATAAAGTGATGAAGAATGAATACGTGTCAGAGAATATACATGCAGTGACATATACATTTGAACTGTGGACAGAGCATTTTAAAAAATTGAAGACAAAAGTCATTTAGGCCATTTTGCCATAAGCCTTCCCCCTTGAATTGTGTAGATTGTTGAGAGGCATTTTAAAGTAATGGCCAAAATAAATAATCCTACAACCTGGCATTAATTTTATTGCAATGACAGGTTTGTTTGTCAGGACATTGGTGGATCTGATCCTGAAAGAATGGCTGCCCCACGTGTGGAGCAGTACATCACAGAATTATTTGGAGATTCCTCCCCTATAAATGTGAGCAGTGCTTGTTCAGTAATAATTGCTTAATCTACACAAAATTAACATAAATGCATTGATTGAAATAAACTTTTTATGGCAAATGTATTAGCAATTGTCACATGAAGTACTATTTCAGTATTTCCCTGTATGCAACAGGGAGCATATAAGGAGTAGCAAATGGCATGAAATTGTGGGTGAAGATTCAATTATTTGTTAAGCTCAAACAGCAATGAGCCAGAAAAAACGGCCAGGCTAACTTTTAGTTCAATTTTGCTTTAAAGCAAGCATGGAAGGCTTGTCAGTGTTCTTCAGTTCCTCTTCTTACAATAAACCTGATGTACTAAGTCCTGATATTCTGCTGTGGAAGTGAAAATCCTGTAGGGGATTTATTGTGTAGGGCAAGTCATGAAGCTGAACCAAAGGTGTATGCCTCTTTCTCATATCTTGGGAAGCATAGCAGAGGACACCATTAAAGATTTCCTGCAAGGGCATCCTGCAGCACATATGCAGATGTGGTGGCACATGTGGCCTGTTTACAGTGGTTCCATTATATTGCTTGCCTCTGTGCACAACTGAAGTCTTAATTCAAGACCTTCACCTGACCACAGCCAACAATCTCTTGATTTTGGTTGGCTGACAAATTTTCAGTACTTTAATTTGAAAAATTACAATTATCTTCCAATTTGAAAAACTTGAACTCTCTTCTAATTTGAAAAACTATAGAATTCATACTCTTAGTTTGATAGATTGCCCATTCTCTGCTTGTGTCCCACGAGTTACAGTTGCATTTAAGTAAAAGTAGTATATGTTGGTATATAGTGTCCGTCTTGGGAATTCATTTGAAAAATTAAAATACTCTTTATTAGTGATGGTGATGATTTAATTAATACACCTGAGAGAAAGATGACATGAGTTTCTTAGCAACAGGAAATTAGGGACAACTGAAATCGAACCAACGACCCCCGTAACACGAGTTGGATGCTCTAACCACTGAGCTACAAGAACTGATGGGCTTGGTCGGTGTTACAGAGGTCGTTGGTTTGATTCCTGCTTTGGACTCTGGTTTCCTTTTCAGTTGTCCCTTTGCCTGTTCCCAAGCAACTCGCATGTCACCTTTCTCGCAGGTGCATTACATCATCATCATTAATAAATTGCACTGTTTAGTTGAATCACGTTACATTGTCGAGCCATAAACCCGTGGGACACTTTGTATGAGAACCTAGTAAATGACCTATCTCATCAAGAGTTCTTGAAGCTCAGTGGTTAGAGCATCTTACTGGTGTTACAGAGAGGTCGTAGGTTCGATTCCTGCATGGGATTCTGATTTCCTTTCCAGTTGTCCCTTCACCCACTGCCAAGCTACTCGTTACAATACTCTTATTCTAATTTGAAAATTTAGAATACTCTTTCATTTTGCTAGATTGTGCATTCCCTGCTTGTGTCACACCATAAGCTGTTTAGTGCAAATTCGGTATATAGTGTTAATTGTGGGAGGTGATTCAACTATTGGTAGTCTACTCAAAATCTTGTGAGCAGCATTTTTTTCTTGAGAAGACACCAAGTGAGACCCCAGATCTATGGGCTCAATTGTCATTGTGTAATGCATTCACTTCTTGCATCATAACATAAGTTCATTTACTGTCAATGGGGTACAAAGGGTCCTGTTGGGAAGTCATTCAACTTGTGATAGTCTGTGCAAAATGTTTCAAACAGCATTTCCTTCTGACCAAAACACGTTGGAGTGCAAACTTGTATGATCGTAGCTGTAAGTTTTCTCGTAAACCTCTGAGCACATGCCCAGAATGGATTCAGGAACATTCATAGTGGCCCCAGTCATGCTTCAAGTTGTACTCTCCCCTGAAGTCTGCTAATGAAAATTTTGGGAAGGTACGAACAGTAAGCAAAAAAGCAGTGCATAAAGAATAGTTTGTGCAGCTTGCATAGGTTATATGCAGTCCAGGCGGATCTTGGGCTAGTGTCCGAGGTGGTCACCACATGACATGACAAATGCTGTGTGCACACTTTGTCTCAAGTTTACCTGAAATGCTGGCAGTCCTGCCAGATCTCTTAAGAGAGGAATGTCTTGATAATTCTACGCAGCTCTTCTTGGTAATTTAACCCACTCCTCTCAAGTGACGAAATCTATTGGTACTGATGAAAACCTCTTTCTAAACTTCTGTCTTTCTAGGTGACAGTTGTTAAACATCCCAAAGAGTTTGAAACGAAGTACCCACTGTATGCAGCAGTCAACAGGTGTGCAAGAGGTAAGCTAAGGGCTTATGTACTTTCCTGAGGTGTTATGGATGTAATTTTGTATTTCTTTTTTAACTTTGTTTACATTGTGTATTTGAAGATAGCAGTTAACTCTCAATCCTTTTAACACTAGTTGTTGACAGGCATACCGGCAGAGTGATCAATCTAGAGTATACTGGAGAAGGAGAAATCACAAAAACTATCCTTCTTGTGGGAAAGGTAAGTACACTAAGTTACTGAGCCATAGAGTGACGCACATATGGTGAGATTTGCAATCTCAATCAACCTGGTTTTTTTTCCTTCACTGCTGTCAATTGCTGTGAAGGAACTGGTCAAAAGGGCTGCGTCACACTTTGACTGATCGATGGCTTTCAATCCATTTTGTTGGTTTCTGTTTTTAATGGTCCATCAACTGTCGTGATAAATATGATTGACTGAAGTAAAAAATGAAAGCATCAATGAGAGTTTGATACCAGGAGTTGGTGAGTTATTGAAAGGCGCAGTGAAGGGCTCAGATAACAATCGTGCTGAATGCACAGGGAGGTTTTGTATGAAGTCTATGACAAAGTCCCCTGTTTATTTCTTGTTTTTCAGTACAAATTTAGCTCATACCTCTCACTCAAGATACTGCTTTTGTTATTGTTGTTGTTGTTTCCGCTCATCGCATCTCTGATTACAGGGTGTTACTTACGACACTGGGGGTGCTGACATTAAAGCTGGTGGAGTTATGGCAGGGATGAGCAGGTCAGTGACAAAGCTAGATAGAGTATTCTGTCTCATTTGTCGTTGTTAATGTTTTCTCGCATTGAATCTCCGTTTTCTTGAAAGGCTTAATTATATCTTAAAATATATCTTTTTTGTGTTTCGTATTTATCTGAAAGGGACAAATGTGGTGCAGCAGCAGTTGCCGGATTCTTTCAGGTACTTTTTTTTTTGGTTTAATTTTTGTTACTGCTAAAATGAGTGTTATTCATTGCTCATTGCTAAAGGAAAGTAGTCTTTGCTGATGTAATAGGGGCAATTAAGGCCTAACTATGTTCCATAAATACCGGCACGTAAGGTGCCCTCGTTAATAACCCATAAACAAAATGATTTGCGTGTTTTGTGTGCTGATTTTTGTGATGAAGTAAAATTTGAAAACAATAGAGAAGTTCTGAGAAAGCATTTGAAAAACGCCATTAAGTATTCACATCTCTTCAAAATTCGAGTGTCATAACTTGGTGAAGTAGGTAAGATGGTCCCGGTCAGGACTGTTGTTAATGACTTGACTAATATTTTGACAACGTGAGTGGTGTTATGTCTACACCCTCCCACACAATCTTTAATACTTCATCAAGCTTAATGATGATGCCTAGGTTCAAACCATTCACAATTTTACGATAACTGCAGAAATTCACGCGCGCTCATTGGCTAATTTTTATGGTCAATATGCGGACAGACACATGAATTTGAAATTCATGCGACGCGTCAGCGGGCGAGCCCGCGCAATTCGACAATTTATTATCGTAAAAAACAAATTGATGTTAGTTTTTAATGAGTCTGTCCTGTTATTGATCATGAATTTCGTCATCACATTGTCAAAGTAGCTGTGGATCCACGAGGCGGTAGCCGAGTGGATCCGCAGACTACTTTGACAATGTGATGACGAAATTCATGATCAATAACAGGACAGACGCATAAAAAACTGACGTCAATTTGTTAATTCGAATTTCACAAGCATCCGGTAGGCTGCAACTCTTCCTGCTTTTATTACGGGAATTATCGGGTGTCTTGTCATTTTACAACATCCTACAGCATCGCCAGGTTCGTATAGTTTAGAACTTTGACGTAGGAAAGCGGAGAGAGGATGTGGGCGGAAAGAGAAAAGGAAAGGGAGGTTTCTCCTGCCCATTCTCTCGTTTCCTTCTATTTCCCCTCACTCCACCCCCTTCCACTCTCCCATCCAATGACCCCTCAGAAAGAAAAACTGGAAATGCGATGTGATGTGAGTCGTTGTGCGTAACTCAGACGCACCGCTTGCACAGGGTTGCCGCTCTCAGCACGTAAAATGCGGTATGATTTTAAAACATGTTTTACGTAAAAGCACAGCCCTTAGCTTGAAGTGTGCATAATTGTTTGCAAGGCGGAAGCAGCGCGAATTGCAGAAATCGCACACGATATTCGTGGGTGAAAGAACTACTTTCTAAATGAGCGATCGCGTTCGTTGTTAACCACTTAGACTCTGGCAAAACTGAAGCCGAAAGGAATCAAAGTTCTTGGTACCATGGCCATGGTCAGGAACAGTGTTGGAGCAGGTAACTATGTCGTGAAGTTAATGACATAATTAACTTGCAAGTAATTAACTTGCTGGGACTACAGAATATACTTAAATGGAACAAAATTTGACAGCTTAAGTTAGCAGGTGAAATACAGCCCGATCTCTGTTTACGTTGGCAAACTCATCTCAACATTACAACTGTTTTTATTTCAACCAAAAATAGTAGTGCTCCAAGCAAAAAGCGAAATATGTTGAAAGAGATTACTGCTTTTAGTAAATGTAGAAACTATGAGAGCAAAGTGGTAAGAATTGAAGGAGATATGTATTTTCATCTAAAAAGTGCGAATTTGCAGACGTTGATATGGCTGGCTGGCAACCTCTGCCATTTAGCTATATGGACCCTTGTGAGTGAGGTTAACCACTATCTTTATGGACCACTTATTTATTCGTGATTAGAGACAAAGGCATTGATCATTAACAAATTAAGAGCGGTTCATTAGAGCGGCTTTCAGTCGAATGTCGTAAAACCAAAACAAAGGGAAAATACAGCCTTCAGTCAACCACAAATCGAAGGAATTCATGACATTGGCTTAATTTACTGGCCAATCAGAATGCAAACCTATAGTAAGGGTAACCGGCGCCAAGCGCGGGAAAACAGAAGTGACTCGGTCGCAAATGGTTTTAGTCTTTCATCTTATTGGTTGAAAAAATTGGCCCAAGTTTTTTCAATTAACCAATCACAGAGCAAACCAAAACCACTGCATGTCCGTAATTACTTCCAACGCTCAAGTGAAAACTGGAGCGCTTACCATTTGAATGAAATTTGCCTTGAGAATTTTTTCAAAAATTGTACTGGGCGTTCCGAACGTAAGGAAACAAAAGAGAAATGAGTTGTACCATTTGTGTGGGAAAACTTGTTGTTCCGATGGGAAACAAATGGAACGGTCAATCTCACCAGTAATTCTTGTGGTGGAGCTTGGTACTAATGATGCGAATTAATGGTACAGAAAATTTGGGTCGTTTCGTTAAGACCAGGAAAAAGGGAATACCTTGGAAGATAATACCCTTTTCCCGAAAAATTTCCGTTGATATTGACCGTTCCATTTGCTTTCCCACCGGAACAACGGGTTTTTCCCATACATATGGTAAGCGCCCCTGCTCTATGGTAACAACGCCGCTGTCTTTCTTGCCAGAGGGTTACGTTGCTGATGAGATCATTACTTCAGCTGCTGGCACGCGGGTGAGAGTTGGTAACACAGATGCTGAAGGCCGTATGGCCATGGCTGACTCCCTGCACTACATGAAGTTAAAGGTAATTGATTCTTTGAGAGCCCAGTGTTATCAAGTGTATTTTCACTGTAGTTGAACCTGTTACGCTGTTTCTCGCAACTTGTCGAGGAATTTAAATTGCTGCGACGCAGTATTTGCACGAAACATTGTGTGGTGCAACGTACCCTGCAAGCTACAAACATTTCTTTGGCATTTTTGTTTTTGGGTTGCTGCAATCGCGCAATTGAGAAATGTAGAAGTCGGTTCTACTCTCCTCAACGCTTCTCGCAAAGCTCTCCAGTGTCGAGTAACTTGTCTGCAACGTTGAATCCTCGGTGTAAGAAGCTGTGAAACTCACGGATGACATAAAACAAAGAAAACGAAGGGCGTGAAAAAGTGACCCTAGCCTTTTTACTATAGAAAACCTTGTCAGGTTCTTCCACCGAGGAAAATCCAAATTGCGAGACAAGTTGCGACAGAACACCGTTCAACACCAGTTTCATTCTTGGATTACAGACGCACATGTTCCTTGTGGAAGGAGATGAAATAACCGCACATGGATTATAATGACGCGAATTCCCATTTTGAAGCGACGTTCTCGTTTCCGTTTCCGTTGCTTTTGTTGAAGCTCTCTATTTACATGTCAGTACTGAATGTTATGTGACAGGCTCTGGAGGAAAAGGTTCCTACACACATTGTAACCATAGCAACCTTGACTGGTCATGCTGTCTTGGCCATGGGGCCTGCCTATTCGGTAAGTCACATTCTTTTTAAAAATATATTGTAAGAAATCTTGATTTTTAAGAAGATTACGACTTTTTTAATACTAAAAGACATGTTTCGATGTTACGAACATCATCGTTAGTTACAAAATATTTGGAAAAAACCGTTAGGACTATATAACAACTAAGTGAGACATGCATAATTAATATGATAGAGTGACAAAAAAATTGATTACATATTTGAGTGAGTATAAAGTGTTGAAAAGAATATAAAACCTAGAGCATAAGTGTCAGGTTGACGTGGTGAATTTATTAAACCTGACACTTACGTTTTAGGTTTTATATTCTTTTCAAGACTTTATACTCACTCAAATATGTAATCAATTTTTTGTCACTTTATCATATTAATTATGCATGTCTCACTTAGTTGTTATATAGTCCTAACGGTTTTTTCCAAATATTTTGTAACTGACGATGATGTTCGTAACATCGAAACATGTCTTTTAGTATTAAAAAAGTCGTAATCTTCTTAAAAATCACGATTTGCTTTCTGCTTTCTCGACCATATTGTAAGAAACTTGAGCATGCATTGTTTTGGGACCATTCTGTTTATTTCTATTCCGCTTTAGGATTAGCAGAATGCGTTGAGAAAGGTTTTCCAAAAAACGCGTGTTCCGAAAACGGAATTGTTATTGCGGAGAACGCTCCAAATAGTCTGGACACGACTAAGACTGACATTTCGGCGGCCTCGCACGATTTTTTTCGCCAAAATCGCCCCAAGAGAACGCGTATTCGGTGTATTCCGAGTGAATCATATTCTGCCGCTCCTTCTTTCATTCTGCCATCGGGGGCAGAATAAACACTGAGAATACTATTCCGTTCGAGAACGGATGTTTTATGAGTCAAATGAGTCAATGAGTCATGAGTCATGAGCCAATGAGACTCACAGTCAATATAGCAATAATTGATTAAGCCTAAGCCCTTGTTTCAGTAATTAGGCCTAAGCATTCTGAAATTTTAGCTTTCATTTGATGGGTTTGGGTAACTGCACTAACTCGTTGACTCATTGACTCATGACCCATTGACTCATTGACTCATTGATTCATTGACTCATAGACTCTTTGACTCATAAATACTCAAGACTCATTCCGTTCATTCCGTAAACTAAAGCCTGGTTTTCACTAGCGACGCAAGCACAAGCGCAAGCATAAGCGCAAGCAAAAGAAATTCATGTCAAGTGAAAACCAACATAACGCAAGCATGTGCGCAGGTGCAAGCACAAGGAAAAGGAAAAATTTTGATCCTCGCGCTTGTGCTTGCGTTTGTGCTTATGCTTGCGTTGAGCCCGTTTTCACGGTGAAATAACAGCTCTTATGCTTGCGCTTGTGCTTGCATCGCTAGTGAAAACCAGGCTTAACTGCCCCAAAAGAACAGGTAAACCGAACATTCCGTGTTTTTCCGGAATAGTCCCAGCATAATGAGCTCTGAATATCATCAACTTCTTGGTGAGTCAGACCCACATGCGTGAAAAGCGATGAAGCGCCAACGTTCAATAAGTCAGCTTTTGAATAGCTTAACTTCGTGCAATATTCAGCTCTTTTTCCACCTTTTATCGACTTTTTCCAATTCCAGTTTATTGTAGCCGTGGCAGAGACAAATAACGATCGTAACGTCGATAGAAGTGTCAATTGATAGAACAGTTTTCAATTAAGTGTCGTAAAAGGAATACGAAATGATTACTCCGACCAATCACAGCAGGTGCAAACAGCGCAGTGAGCCAAACAGAATTCGTAGTAATTCCATGTAACTTGCTCAAAGCGCGGGAAAAATAGCGCGTACAAGTCGCGATCGGCTTCCTTTTCCTTCAAATTGGTTGATAAACTGGCGCGAGGTTTTTAAGCCAATCACAAAGCCCAGCAATCGCAATCGCGTAATTACTTTCGATAGTCATCTGAAAATCGCTCCAAGGTCACATGATTTGGGAAATACGTCATGGATTCCAAATGGCGGCCATCTTGGATTTCTGAGTTTTAACAACCGTGGAAAACCATGAAACTGATATCAAAATGAACAAAAACTAACTGCAGAGCACTCAGAGAGTTAAAAAACAAAATAGTGAAGCGAGAAAGTTTGTTTTCCCTTCAAAGAGTGAGTTTCCGTAAATAGCTGCAGTTGTTGTTCTTTTTTGCCGACAGTGTTCGCCTTCTCATTATCTGCACGCCACCTTTTTACCTCTTTACAGATTGTGTTAGACAATGGGCCCGCAGCTCGCACCAAGTTTGCTCAGAACATTCAAGAGGGTAGGTATCTGCTAATGTATGTCAGTTTAGAACAGTCTTAAACCAGAGTATTAAATTCTCAGTCTCGGTTATCAGCCGTTATACCTTCGTTTGACGTTATATGGACAGTGAGTCCGACTGACAATTGTCGCTTTAGCTTAAAATCTTTCGGCGGGAAGCCAAGTATTGTCGACAAAAACTGAAGGATACGAGATTGGTTAATCGGTATCCAACGCAAGCCCATGGAATAATTGCTAAGTATCCTTTGGCCAATCGCAATGACAAAACCATCAAATAAGCCAATCAGAAGTCGCAGCAAATACGTGCAACCGACACAAATGCGCGGGAAATTGTGTGCGAGCAAGTCACATTTGTGATTGGAAGAAAACACTGTCCAGTTTGTTCAGCCAATCACCGAACGAAGCAATGCGAAATCACAGCAGTTGAAACCAGCCGTGAACTTATGGCAATTAGTCGCCCGTTATCCATGTTGTCATTTAGTTTTCTGAGCAGTCGTAAATTTTATTTCTTGTAATTTCATCAAATGGTCTCAAATGAAGTTGTTCACATTTCTTACAGCTTCTGTAATAATTTGACTTGTTTCGGTCGTTAAAATTTTGCTAATGAATGTTAATGAAATGCTTGTATATGAACTGCGGATATGTCAGACTTTAATGTCAGAATGATGATCCTTGTGACGTAAGTAACTTCGGTCTTTTTAAAGAATCCTGAACAAATTCAGGTTTGAACTCAACCGGTTTGCGTGGTCAATCGTGCGAGTTCGATTGTCGAGTTCCCGTAAAAACCAAAGCCGAAGCAATTACAGGGCCGGTGACGTTCTGAAGGAAATACGCCCTTCAGGAAAACGCAAATCGAATTCACTGACGACATTATTTTACTAGCCAAACAAAACGCACAGCAAGTGACGGCAACCTGTGCCAAACGCGGGAAAACGATAGCGAGTAAATCACAATTAGTTGTAGTTTGATTGCGTCTGACTGGTTGAAAAGTTCAAGTGAAATCAAAGCAGTAGGTCATTTGCATAATGGCGTCATTTTACTACCAAGGCCAGGATGCTTTGTAAAAATGCTTCGTGATGCAGATTGTTTTAGTGTCCATGGAATAACGAGACAACTGGTAAAATTTGCTGGACAGTAGAAGCCACTCAATGCGTTCTGGTCTTAGTAGTAAAATTACGCTATCATGGAAATAGCCTATTGCCTGTTTACATTCGCCACTCCACGTTATCTTTGGAATAGATATGAAACGCTCGTCTGTGATTAAACTGCGTAGCTCAGTGACTGATTCAATATTTTCGTGTATTTTGTTGTTAGCTGGACATGACATGGGGGATCCTTTTGAGATTTCAACAATTCGTAGAGAGGTAAGTGTGTTTTGAGATCTTAAGCCGAGTTGCCGCATCGTAAATAATGAGAAAGACGTATTTTCATTCAATAGTATCACTTGGATTAAAACGTAGTTGCTGATGGTCACCAATCACAAGGAAACGCTGACATCCGGGAATTAGAGAGGTCGCATGTGCGACTCCAGTCATTCTCGGGACTCGGTAACTATCGGAAAAAGGAAATCCGAGTCTCCGAGTCTAAGTCGAACCTAGTTCGGGTGTTGTGTTCAAACCTACACTCTCGGTTGTTTACGGAAAAATGTTTGAATAGGCCACTTAACTGTTGAGTGCTGTGTTACCCGGCGTTTGGATGAAAGCGAGGCTGGAGGTGAAAGTTCACCGCCTTCCAGATGTAATGTGCCAACTAGTACGGATGATTTACATGAGAAAAGCAATGGCCAGGTCGCTAAGTACACAACTGTGAAATAGCCCTGTACGGCGCTATAATCATTAATAATTTATGAGCCTAAGAGCCTATCAAGTCACCGATAAAACGTCGCGAGCATGAGCTTTAAAACCGACAGAACACTCATAGCTTGTTTTTCTTGTAGGCTAATATTTTCCTCGCACAACTTGAACCATTGTTCGGACTCCAGAGGACACGCTTTTTGTGGAATGTTTTTGAAGCCGTTCAATAAACTCGCAGGTCGTGTTTTATCGGGTTTAAGACCCGATAAAACACTACTGTTTGTTTATTAAAAAGTACAACACAATCATGATTGCTTGAACTCTTTCCAGGACTACGAGTTTGCAAATGCCAAGTCGGAGTATGCCGATGTATTGCAGTGCAACAACTCGCCCTCAAGTCGCACCCCAAGAGGCCACCAGTTCCCTGCTGTCTTTCTCATCAGAGCATCGGGATTAGACAAGGTTATTAGAGCAGGTTTCACTTGAGTGTCGAAATTAATTGCGCAATTACTTTGGCCTTGCTCTTGGTTTGTTCTATAATTGGATTAAAGACGCATGCGCGAACTTTTCAACCTATCACATGCAAAATTGGGAGTTAGTCCCGTTTTCCCGCGCTTCGTACTTGCTACGTTTACTTGCTTTGCGTTGTGATTGGCTAGTAAAACAATTCCGTCGATAGTTTCCATTTGTGATTTGCTGAATGGTGTGCTTCCTTCAAAATCTGATTGGCTGTTCAATGGCTTTGGTTTTACGACACTCAATTGAAAATTGCTCCATGAAAAACAATTATTTTATGCATTGTGTGGAGATTTCTCCTAGCTGATAGCCGATGAGAGGCAAAGCCCCAAGCACTTCTTCAGTGGTGTAGGACTATGTAGTGGCCAATCTCATCAGCGAACAAATAAGATAAAGTGCGTGGTTGATTTTTAACAAATTAGGGGACAAGATTGTTAGTTTTCCTCGTGTGCATCCGCTGGTCTATTTAAAATGTCGCCTTTGCATACCTAATTATACCAACACATCATTGTGAGTTTCCCGACTAGCTGTTACTTTCGGTTTGCGAAGTGATTTTTTTTCTCATGTGTTGGATCTTCGTTATTGACGATTTTGATCAGTCAACTTTTGTTATAAATGTACGTGTTGTTGAAAAACGCGTTGTTTTGTAGCAATTAAGCAGTGACTATTTGCCATGGTGCACGCTGCTGGCGTATGGCGTTCAATTATAATTGTTATAAAACAAAGTGATAAAAGGGTCAGCTTGCAGTATTAAGTTATGATTGCACTTGGAGTTCTCTGGGCACTCAAGAAACTATTGATGCTTTGCATCTGACGTCACGACCGCAATGTTGGTGTACAGAACAATACAGTAAAAGGTCTTGTGGGAATTCTACTGTATTATTATGCAAAACTTGAGAGACGGTTCTCTGTTGTATTGTACACCAACATGGCCGTCTCATCACGTGGTAGCAAACAAGCAATAGTCGGTCTCGGTGACCACCTCGAGGGACTCTTTCTTGGTTAACGTTAGATGCCATCCTCCTGGGCGGAGTTGCTGGAAGCAAGGTTAGCGCTAACCAGGGATAAAAACCGTGACAACTTATAAGTTTTGATAAGACATAAGACTTAACAGAGGGTCAGCGCTAACCATGTTTCGAACAACTCGGCCCAGGTCAGCATTAGATAACATAGAGTGAAAGCTGATTTCTGCGCCCGCACGAATGAGAACCCACCACTAAACGGATTGTTTTTACCCCGACCGCTGGTCACTGAATCGGCTTCAGCCTAAGTTACCTAATGCCAACCCTTCCGATACTGCCCCTCCGGACACTTTCTGGCGTTTACACGATGTAATATTCCCCACCCTTATTGGACTGACGTGCGAATAAGAAGAAGCCTTGGTATCAAATATAGAATTGAGAGGAAAGACCGTAAGTTCATCAAGGAACAGTGTTGCGGGGTTTAGCGCTGATCTATAGTATTTTGGACGCTTTCCATTTGACAAAACTGCCCGGCCTGCCCGGGAATTTGGAAGGAATAGCTCTACAACGCCGTCACATTAACACACTACTTCGAGGATGACATGTACTCCTCCAGAAAAATGCGACGGATTATCATGTAATTGTTCCTTCAAATTGTTGTATTTTCTTTGCAAACTGACCGGTCTGATCGGCCGGTTCCGACAAAAGAAAAGCGCCCTTTGATTCAAGTCTAAGCACCGGTTTGAAAACGCTTACCTTTCAGTTTAGGTTTTGCTTGATGAAGTTTGGAGTGAAATGGAAAAGGCTGTAGAGGATGGGATCAAATGCTTACCCTCTTTCGCTTCTCTTGTGCTTTTAGCAACCTCGCGCGTGCCCAGTAACCCAATAGAGCACGCTGAGCCTTTTGCCATTTCTTAGTTGGCTGCGTCGTTTTCACCATATGTCACTGGCCTTTTAATCTTTGTGCATTTTTTTATTGTTTTAGCACGGCATTGATTCTGACCGTCCAGTTTGCTACTCGCATTTTGACATTGCTGGTTCATGCGGTGATTTCCCGAAAGTTCCGACTGGAGCTCCAGTGGTTGCCATGGCGACATACTTCCTCAAAGACCATTATTGAATAGAAAGGACGAAGCGAGCGCATGTCTCTATTTGAAATGATCACTAGAGTAGCTTTAAGCATCACCGGGCTTTGTAATCGTGTAACGAGTCATTTTCTGGGTGTTTTGAGTTTAGCTTTCCATGTTTTGCCCGCTTGTCCACTACGCATATGATAAGCTGAATTTTGCTCGCATTTTGATTGGTTCCACATATCCGCTTCAAGAAAATGATTTCAAACCAAATACAGCGGAATGATTAAAATAGTGACAAATTAGCCGTTTCTTTTGATTTACTGATTTTAAGAAAGAAGATGTTACAGAAATACTCGCCTTTTAGTTGCTTGAAAAAAATCCATTACTTCACCAGAAAAGATAGTAGTGTAGTAAAATCTTTTTATTTGCAAACAAGAGCTTGGTGTATGAAAATTTTTCTAGTTAGCTCAATAAAAAGTCAAACAGAAATGAATAACGGCCTCTTGTTTACTTGTTTATTAGAGATACGGTGTAGTCCACAATCACGAGAAGAACATCTTAGAACAAATATACTTGGAAAGTGTTTGAAATGCATAGTATTTTCGCATTCTACGTTCTACGTTATGATCTCCTGTCCAAGCCCCCACCCCCTATTCAAAAAGAGGACAAAAATTCGACGTAAAACGTTTGTTCGTCGTGCCAGGCCTAAGGCCGCGCACGAGTCTAAATCTGCGCTTTGGTCGCGTTCTGTTGCAGAAATGTTGGTTCCGGCGCTTTTGCGCGAGCGCTAGCGACAAACTTCCGGGGTTTTCGCAATCTCTTCTCTTCTGTGCGAAGACCTAAGATCAGTGGTCAGGTAACGAAAATAGCGTTTCCCGCCTAGCAGGAAACCTGTCAACAAGCTGAAACTTAAGTTTCAGTTAGTCACTGAAAAACAGAATACTAAGGGTGTTTGTATGGAAAAGGATTCTTAGAAAATAATCTCCAGAACTTCATTTGATAGTCTTGTCGCGCTCGCGTTTGAATTGAAAGGTAATTTTTGCATGTTGTTATTTCCTTAGTTGGCTAAAAGATACCGTTAGATTTCGATTTTGATCGAAAACCATGCCTTTCCGCACAACAAAACAGTGATGAATGTAAAGAAATGGTGCTTACCGGTAAGTTGCATTAACGTCGTCAACGTTATAAAAGTCTCGTGCAACAGTTGTAGAGTTCAGTTGTTACCGTGCAATGATCGTAAGATCCGCTACCCGCTATCTCCGCTATCTACCGAGTTATATCCTTTGGTGTGAGTCGTCGACCGAAGTAAGTTTTTACCTTTTTTCATACTTGTTATTGCCTCAGTATTACTATTATTATTATCATTATCATTATCATTATCATTATTATCTATTTTATCGTGAGTCACCTTTATTTCCGACAAATAAAATAAACAGACAACTTGAGTCCTGTTAATTGTAAAATTACTTTTAAGAACTACTCCTCCGATGGGTTATCTTCTTTAATTTGCCGACCTGTCTCCGTTTGACATAGTCCCTGTTCATGTTCTTTCAACGGCTTTTGGTACCGTAAAAGAACAGATGCCAATAATTGTGTTTTCATTCTTGTCACAGCAAGGATGGTTGTTAATCATAATATAAATAGCTTTCGGAAAGAAGGCTGAACTTTCGCTATATTTGAATCAGAAGTTGACCTAAATTTCATGTGTGCAAAATCTTTGTTGGCATGGGTGGGTGTTGACAGCTCTGGACTGGCACCTGTCAATTTAAATGATTTGAAACTAGTGTGGTAAGCAAACGAAGGACCAGTCTTCCTTCGGGAGAAACAAAAATAAAATTATTTGTATTCTGCAGCCAGGAGCTTTTTCTAATTTTGATGCTAATTTTGCTTGAATTTTGAGGATTTCGGCCCCAAAACCAGGCCGGTGGGGGCAGGGGGGGAGGGGGTGTAAATCCCTTGGGGAAAGTCCCAAAGTCAAGCCATTTTGTCTGTAAGCGTTGTTTGGTGTATCCTTCATTTTGGCCAAGTTTCACTGAAATGGGAGTGATAGCTTGTATCACACCTGCCTGGTCTTCTCATGAACTCACTCTTAAGCATTTTGGGGAGTATTCATCAGTTCTCAGTTCTTCTATGTCTATATTTAATATCAACAACTAAGACCATCAATAATATTATATTTACTACATTCTATAAAAGTATCATTCACTAATCTCAAACGCCTTGTTGTATTTTCGTGTCTCCCCAAAGCCGGATACATAAAATCATTATCTACCATCCAACCCTTAAGGTATCTGCATAGGCCAGCACTTTACTTCCAATATGGAACAACTTGTGTAAACTATAAAGACCGTTTTCTTTCTCAATATTGACTTTGAAATATCTCAAAAACGATTTATCCGATTGATTTCGGTTTTCTTTGTTTGTGTTACTCTTTAGTAGTTTACTAGTTGTGTGAGATCAGTAGCTGACGATTTTCTTTTTCATAATTATGAAACATTACCTTAAAGCAATGAACTTAAACATATCTTGAATTTTGCTGTCCATCATTTTTCGCCGTGCTCTTCACGTGCGATAATTTTTTTTTTTTTGGTCGGTGTTCTTGTTTCGCCAGATAAATTCAAATGGTGTTCATAGCATTTAGCCAGAGTATTGGTGTGTAGAACTCTGAATTGAGCCCTTATCATTTCCGAAAAATTTCAAGGAGTCCTTTCCCAAGTACACAAGAAAAGAACCGGGCCCTTGTCGACTTCATTCACTCAAACGATGATGCGTGGCATTAGGGAGCTTACGAAACGACGACCCCGACGGCAACGACGGCGCTACAAAACAATAGGTTTAGTCACAGGCAGCCCAGGCTCAAAATGTGGCGTAACGGTTTGAATTTATAAAGGTTTGTTTGGGAAGCTAACGGCTTTGCTGGAAAAGGTCAATTATTCTTATATTTTGTGAATAAAATCTACTTACGCTGTGCCGTGTTGTATTCCATGTTGTTTGCCAGCTTCTCAGGCCGATCTAACGCGATTTCGGCGAGTTATCGTTTTGTGCATGGGTTTCCACTGCTAAAAAAAAGACAAGGCTGGTAACTGATTTCCGGGGTGCCCGCCGCTCGAAGCGAATAAATCCACTGAAAATAACTTCGCCGACTCAATTCCTCCGTAGAATCGCAGAACAGATGTTGAAGCTCCATGTCAGTTCACTCGCTACGCAATTCCGTCCACAACGCCTTCGCTACGATACATTTATTTCGAGATTTCTTCGCTCGCAACTTTGAAAACAGGCTCGTCCATTGGATCTAGGACACACTCGCGGTTGGCAAAGTACGCTGGGTAACTATAATTAGCCCGACCAGGGGTAGGCAGCAACGATTTGTCAAGACGCGAGACCCAAACAAATCGTTGCTGCCTACCCCTGGTCGGGCTAATTATAGTTACCCAGCGTACTTTGCCAACCGCGAGTGTGTCCTAGATCCAATGGACGAGCCTGTTTTCAAAGTTGCGAGCGAAGAAATCTCGAAATAAATGTATCGTAGCGAAGGCGTTGTGGACGGAATTGCGTAGCGAGTGAACTGACATGGAGCTTCAACATCTGTTCTGCGATTCTACGGAGGAATTGAGTCGGCGAAGTTATTTTCAGTGGATTTATTCGCTTCGAGCGGCGGGCACCCCGGAAATCAGTTACCAGCCTTGTCTTTTTTTTAGCAGTGGAAACCCATGCACAAAACGATAACTCGCCGAAATCGCGTTAGATCGGCCTGAGAAGCTGGCAAACAACATGGAATACAACACGGCACAGCGTAAGTAGATTTTATTCACAAAATATAAGAATAATTGACCTTTTCCAGCAAAGCCGTTAGCTTCCCAAACAAACCTTTATAAATTCAAACCGTTACGCCACATTTTGAGCCTGGGCTGCCTGTGGTTTAGTGAGCAAAAACAATGGCTCTGCACGTGCGTTTTACATTTTGGTACATTTCTTTGCCGTCATCTTTTAAATAACGGCATGGAATGAGCAAATTTAAGGTTTTGTGGAAGACGTTAGCACTTGACGATGAATTTTCAGTTCTCTCCCTGCGCTGCTAACCCGCTCATACTAGTTTCATTCTTCAACAGTTACTACTCAATTCAAATGCGGAACGTCACGAAATAGTTGCTTAGTGATACGAGAAACGCGAACTTATATTTTGAAATGACGTCCTCGTAGCCGTCGTCGTCGTCGTTTCGTAAGCTCCCTAATTTTGTCAGCGACGCTGTCATGGTCTATTAAGAGAAGAACTTCCGCGTCACACTTTCGCTCATCCATATCCATTAGTTTCGAGTGGATGAAAGCGTTTTCGAAAGTGGTAAGCTTTGCATTCTAACAGATGCTGCGTGACAATTTTGTTGGCGTCGCAGTCATCGTTTTTAACTATATTGCATCTCCTGTGAAGGGGGGGGAATCGGTACTCATCAGATGCTTGGGTAGGGAGGTGCGGCCCGGGCGCTAAAACCCTGACCCTGTTTAAGACACAATTATCTGATTTCCCTATCCCGTTTAAGAGAGAATTCAGATTTTTGAGATCCTATCTAACACATTTAACCCAAAATTGTACCCTGTTTAAGACTAGAATGAAATAATACACTCGTTTTGCCGGTTACCACTATCATTCTTATTTAACAAATAAGCCTGCGGCTTGTGTTGTCTAGATTTCCCTCGTGTTCTCAAATGCCCATCGTGTTTTATCACAGTGTAATACACGACTTAGGCTTCTTCATTTGCTTTATGATATAGAGGTAATGTGGTGAAAAACAATAAAACACGCTTTTTCTATGTTTTATACTCTGATAAAACATGGGTTTTTGACCAATCAGAGCGCGCGTAGGATCCTATCTATATTATAAAGTGTAATAAGCTGTAATTAGAACAGTTAAAGGAAACCAACCAATAATTGGCGGCTTGTCGTCAGCCTTCCATAAACAAACATCTAAGCTTATCATGTTTAAGTCATAGAGCCTGTTTAAGACAGAAAGTGATCAAATCGATACCCCGTTCAAAACAAAACACTCTGAACACAAAATCCTATCCGCCCGCACGTCCCCGTTAAGGCATCTCGCGTATCTTCGTAGCTGGTTTCGTTTAGATCCAAGCTTTAGCGGTAAGTAAGCTTTTTATTAATAATCCAGAACACAGTATTCTGACTAGATCAATCCACAATGACGAACGGAATACACGGCCCTCTATTTGCATGTGAATCGTTTGTGACGGATGACAACCTTCAATTTTGTCGCTG
>BLFK01000034.1:963785-1013785 GCA_014634185.1 Astreopora myriophthalma | reverse complement strand
CATGTAATATCCTCTGTATCTTAACATAATCTTCTGTGATTCATCCCTTGTACGCAGCAGTGCTTAGAAAGCCCAGCATTTTCGATTCAGTGTCTTAAGTAAATTCATCTTTTCTTTGAATTTTGTTATTGTTTTTTTTTGGTTTGTCTTTAGATTATACAATCCGGTTCTCTTCAGTCAGCTTTTTAATAACTGAAGGATTCTTTTGAATAACAGTCAGTCTGCCGTAAGTATCGTAAATAAACTATATAACGTAACGGTTTACTATCGTGTGACAAATGAGTCTGCGTGTGTCTGCTTACAAAGCACCTTTCAGTTCCAGTTTCGCTTACCACAGGGAAAGCCCCTGTCAATTGTATTATAACATATGTTTCTTATTTTGATTAATAAGTAAGTAATAAGTTTTAAGTTGCTGACTTCGGTGCAGGTATAGGAATAGATTCTTCATTAAAAAGAAAAATAATCGGCAGCCTTATTAGTTGTGTGTGTTTAGATGAGATTCTCTCTGGAGCTTTGAAAGATTGACTTTTGGTGCCAGCAAATTAGAAATGCCGATAGATTCCGGGGGTCCGGATGGATGCGTCCGGACAAATTTTTGAACGGGAAAAACTTTACCTTCACACGGGACCCCCGGGACCGTGCACATTGGCAAGTTGTGCACGTTGGCAAGTGTGGAAGTTTTTGACCGGTACGGTTCCACTTTCATACGTACTCGTCCGAGCAGTTGAACCGTGCACGTTTTGGCAGGTTATCGTGGTAAAGGCCTGGAATCGAGTTTTCCGGTAAGTTTTCCGGGTACTTTTCCACAAAGCTCTTCGTTAGCTCTTCATATTTTGTCTTGACTGTGTCTTAATCCACTCCCTCGTCTACCTTTTTTGCTTCGAAATCTAGAACGACGTTTAAAAGCAAATTTATTTCTTTGTCCGTCCATGTCAAATTTTCGGTGCACCTGTCTGACGCTGCCAATTTGGATTTCCCCCAGTTTAGTGCAACATGATTGGCTAAATGCAACAGCTTTAAGCAATCATTAAAGAGACGTAGAAAAGCCATACCAACGCCACAACTGTTGTTTGGCGGCGATGGTGAATTCCTCCAGACAGTGCGTGCGCAAGTGGACGTTTCAGGTGGAGGGAATGGTCATCTTCTGAGAAGGTCGAAACAGGCTAGTGACTCAAAGTCCTGCTTGAAAGTCAGACACCCCTCCCTCAGCAGTTAGATGTCCGATTCGCAGTAAGAGACGAACTCTTTTTGAAAATCAAACACCACTCCCTTGACCTTTTACTCTCTGTGCCATTTCTCAAAGTCTTTCGGCACTCCTTGATGGACATGGCATTGTGTGTAGTGTTCTGCATCCGGGTTGTGCCTCACGTAGTCCTGATGATCGGGTGTGTTGAACAGGTGCGGATTGTGCCCGTTCTTGAGTTCTGTCAAGCCAAAGGTTTTACGCAACAAGGCTAGCGGCGTTAGAAAGCAGGAAATGAGTCGATGAAGCGTATCTTCTTGTAAGTCAACTGCAACACCGTCCCTCCGTTGCGCACCTGTTAAACGTTGCACTTTTGACGATGGTACCCGTCGATCACAAGGTAACTGTGGAAATCCTGGAAATTGTGGGCTAAGACGGTCAAGTTACGCGTTTCTCTCTTCATCAATGTGTCGAGCCACTCGAGAAAGTACTGGATGAACGTACCCCTCTTGTCGTTGCAGAGGTTGGGCGCGTTGCGACTCTCCACCTGCATGCTTCTGATGTCGAAGAAAACGTGCAGGGGCGGCTTCTCCTCCTCGTCTACATCATTGCCAAAGCCTTCAACTTCAAGTCGGAGTTGGAGGAGAGTTCATTGGCACGCACGGTCTGCGATGCAGCAGTGGCACCGCAAGGAGCACGCCAACGTTGGCACCATTCCTCTTCGATCTCGTTGCAGGTCTTCGCCACTTGCACTTAACATCTGTGTTTACTGGCGTACTGCTTCAAGGACGGGAAGGTGATGAGCCCACACATATGCCCGCCGATCTTCTTGGAACCGCACAGTAACTTGAGGTACCTTGGCACTTGTGTCGAGTGTTGGAGATGCAGGGTTTCTTTGGCTTGGCTGGCCTGCCCTTGTGTGTCTAACCGCAGTGATTGGCCAAGCAAGTGTCCCCAGAAAACAGACACTCACATCGACTGCAGTCAAGGTGAGCAGAGTCTAAGCCTGCAGGTGGTGTGGTTCTTACTGAAGGACCCCTTGATGCTGACCAGCGCATCATGGTGCCATTCCTCGTAGAGAATGCGAGGCAAGTTAGGTCCGTTACCGTAGGCGAAGGTGGCACCGGTTGGCATCCACGGCCAATATGGTATAATCGTAGAGGCTGGGTGCGAACGGCAGTTGGGTGAGTTCCTCTTGTCCGCATGGTCCTTGCTCCATGCGAGAGTCCTCGTCGAATTGAATGACCTCAGACACTTGGATCCTGTGGCCCTTTTGAAACCACTGCCACGGGGGGTGATCATCTCCTTTGACCTTGGTAGTGACAAAATCTCTGGGACAGGATAGGTTTTTGTCTTTGTTGGGGATGCGGATCATGCGCTGCTTGGTCATCTTGAGACAGTTGGAGGACTGATTACTTGGTAGATTGCACTTGGCGTGTTTCTTGGGCCTGCCCCCCTCCCCTGTAGGGTGCCATGCACGTGGAAGAAGGAGAGCTGGAAGACGTCGCTCATCTCTTACAGACCATTGTAGAGTTCTGCGCTCAGTTACCAGGCCTTTGAATGAAAGCATGGTTGGACTTCACCTTGTTTTGATACAAACCTCACTGCTTTTCGTATGTAAATAGGAACTAGTTACCATAACATTAGCACGATTTACACAAGAAAACCACTTAACTCTTAATAATATTAATAATAATAATAATAATATTAATAATAATGACTTTAATACAGAATCCACAGTGGCTCTTCGCCTGTACACTGAAAACTATCTAACTAAATTCAAGTAATTACAAATACAATAACAATTGATATTTGGAAAATAATAATAGAAGTTTATAGAAAATCAAGTTTATAGAAAACCAACAAACACTGGATTGCTCCTACACTTCCAAAGTCACACGGATAAACGCTATGAAGACTCTTTATTAAAGACAATGATACATCGTGCCTATGCCTTGTCGTCCACAGCAGAGGCTTTCAATACAGAATGTGCTAAATTGCGCTCTATATTTAGTCGGCTTGACTATCCAACGAGTCTTATTGATTCTGCTATCAACAATTTTCTTTTTCGAAATTCTTCAGCAAACAAAGCAGAAAGAAACAATGATGATAGTAGCACAATAAGAATTAGTCTTCCTTTTAAAGATCAAGTGGCCGCTAATGAGGTTCGGAAGCAGTTACATGTACGCGATCTTAGCCATAAGATTGGCCCTACCTTGGAGCCAGTTTTCGTGAGCAAGAAATTGGGGCAAGATCTTAAACCCAAAGGGCTTTTTTTCAGTCCACTTCACGGACCGTTGATTTCAGTCTGCGGTTAAAAAAACCTGATCACGTGATAACATTTTTGTGGCCCTGCGGTTTCGAAAATAACGATCACGTGGCGCTAATCCTTCACTCTTCCCACGGCAGAGAAAAGAAAAACCTGAAGAAGAGTTTCCACTCGCTTCTTATTTCTCGGGACAAGGCTTTTCCTGGTTACCCGTTATAGCTTCGGCCGGTTTTACTCGCCGTCAACATCGTTTCGCGCATTTCTTTTTGGGGAGAGCTAGAGCAACAGAAAATAGGGCAGCTTCTGTGAGTACCGGAGCACAGATTACGTAAGCTTACGTAAAACATTCCCAAGTTACTAAAAATACAAAGCTTTCCGGTACCTGCAGAAAGACCCGAAAATAGCGTCACGAGATCGGTATTTTCGAAACCGCAGAGCCACAAAAATGCTATCACGTGATCAGAATTTTTAACCGCTGAAGTGGGCTGAAGAAAAGCCCTTGTCCACGGACGTCTGAGATCGATAGTTTTTTGACTTGATAATGACGTTTAGCTATCGTCGAAACGTCATTCCTTTTTTAGCAATTTTTTTAAATCTTAAGATGTTTTTAAGAAATGTTTTATCGCAATTTTTTATAGTTAAATGAAAATGATAATAATAAAATAAATAAATGAATGACTAAAATGGGCTATATCTAATATTTGGGTTATTGAGATGAAAACCTATGTGTCATCAAAGAGAGTCGAGTCCGGGCTTTATATCAATGGCATTATTGATTTCCAAAAGAGTCCATACTCCTTAATGGTTCTAACATGGGATGGTAGACTATAGAAAAAAGTTGCAGTACCCTGGAAAGTGCCAGATTCCTTGCGATACGTAACGGTGGAGCAACAGAGGATCTCAAAGTGTATGCAGACACTGCATGAGTGCTATGTCTAAGGTATTCAGGAAAACTTGTATCATAAGATTAGCACGATTTACACGATACAAGTCTTTATCAATACGAGTCTATCAAAGCAAGGTCAGCTCCAGCCTCGCTTTTATTCAAAAGACTGGTAACTGAGCACAGAACTGTAAAATGGTCTATTGCGCGTTGGAATTTAGCATCTTGCTGGCGCAAGGCCCGAACCAGTAAGTCATGGCTTCTACGAGGCTTACAGGGTGTCAGGCTTTCAGGTTGTAAGGTTGTCAGGTTTTAATGTTGTAAGGCTGGCTGGTTGTCAGTTTGTCGGGTTTTCAGGTAGTCCGACTGTCAGGCGGTAAGGTTGTCAGGCTGTCGGGTTGTGAGGGTGTAAGGTTGTCAGGCTGTTAGGTTGTAAGGCTGTCACGTTATAAGGTTATCTTTAAAGGTTTCGGGGTTGCCGGTAAGTGTTGAATAAAATCAACAAATGCCAGAATGCCCCCTCCCCCTCCCGAACCAGCCTGACTAATATAAGAATTTTGTTTTAATTGTTTTGACAATTTTGTTCCCTTTCGTGATTATTTATTTGATAGTTTTGTTTTCTTTAATGGTTTCAAGCTTAAACGACCGAAGAAAGGGGGTTGGCTAGCCATACAATCCATGGCCCTGGTTTCGTCCCTAAACCTTGCCAGTTTTGGCGTGCCCCGGCAAATAAAGTAATTAATAGCAATAGCACAACTGTAGGAGCCCAAATAAGGGGATCGCTAATAACTCTTGCCCAGGACTGAACTATATCTCGCCCTTTCGTTTTCGCCATTTAGAAATAAATCCTTACCAATGTAGTAGCCTACATGAACTCAGGTTCATAGACATCTCATTCAGAGATTTGAAATTTCTCTCATTTACATTGACAGAACGACTATAATTCAGTCCAGGTAAAGACACCAAAAAAGCCCTGCTTCAAACTTGGCCACAAAAAAACAAACATTGTTTTGTTGAACTGCCAAAGTATCTGGACATTGGAAAAACACTGGTTATCATGGAAGCAGAAAGAGGTGCCTACTCCAACCTGGGTAATGCTTACCAATCACTTGGTGACTTACGAAAAGCCATTGAGTATCACGAAAAGAGATGGAACATAGCCAAAGAAGTGGGTGATCGCGCAAGAGAAGGACGTGCCTATGGCAGTCTGGCAAATGCTTACCAATCACTTGGTGACTTCCGAAAAGCCATTGAGTATCACGAAAAGCATTTGAAGATTGCCAAAGAAGTGGGAGATCGCGCAGGAGAAGGAGGTGCCTATGGCAATCTGGGTAATGCTTACCGTTCACTTGGTGACTTCCGAAAAGCCATTGAGTATCACGAAATGCATTTGAACATTGCCAAAGAAGTGGGTGATCGCGCAGGAGAAGGACGTGCCCATGGCAATCTTGGTAATGCTTACCAATCACTTGGTGACTTTCGAAAAGCCATTGAGTATCACGAAAAAAGTTTGAAGATTGCCAAAGAAGTGGGTGATCACGCACGAGAAGGAGGTGCCTATGGCAATCTGGGTAATGCTTACCAATCACTTGGTGACTTCCGAAAAGCCATGGAGTATCACGAAAAGCGTTTGAAGATTGCCAAACAAGTGGGTGATCACGCAGGAGAAGGACGTGCCTATTGCAATCTGGGTAATGCTTACCAATCACTTGGTGACTTCCAAAAAGCCATTGAGTATCACGAAAAACATTTGAAGATTGCCAAACAAGTGGGCGATCGCAGGGGAGAAGGAGGTGCCTATGGCAATCTGGGTAATTCTTACCGATCACTTAGTGACTTCCGAAAAGCCATTGAGTATCACGAAAAAAGTTTGAAGATTGCCAAAGAAGTGGGTGATCGCGCACGAGAAGGAGGTGCCTATGGCAATCTGGGTAATGCTTACCAATCACTTGGTGACTTCCGAAAAGCCATGGAGTATCACGAAAAGCGTTTGAAGATTGCCAAAGAAGTGGGTGATCACGCAGGAGAAGGACGTGCCTATTGCAATCTGGGTAATGCTTACCAATCACTTGGTGACTTCCAAAAAGCCATTGAGTATCACGAAAAACATTTGAAGATTGCCAAAGAAGTGGGCGATCGCAGGGGAGAAGGAGGTGCCTATGACAATCTGGGTAATGCTTACCGATCACTTAGTGACTTCCGAAAAGCCATTGAGTATCACGAAAAGCATTTGAAGATTGCCAAAGAAGTGGGTGATCGCGCAGGAGAAGGATGTGCCTATGGCAATCTAGGTAATGCTTACGATTCACTTGGTGACTTCCGAAAAGCCATGGAGTATCACGAAAAGCGTTTGAACATTGCCAAAGAAGTGGGTGATCTCGGAGGAGAAGGACGTGCCTATGGCAATCTGGGTAATGCTTACGATTCACTTGGTGACTTCCGAAAAGCCATTGAGTATCACGAAAAGCATTTGAACATTGCCAAAGAAGTGGGTGATCGCGGAGGAGAAGGACGTGCCTATGGCAATCTTGGTAATGCTTACCAATCACTTGGTGACTTCCGAAAAGCGATTGAGTATCACGAAAAGAATTTGAAGATTGCCAAAGAAGTGGGTGATCGCGCAGGAGAAGGACGTGCCTATGGCAATGTGGGTAATGCTTACCAATCACTTGGTGACTTCCGAAAAGCCATTGAGTATCACGAAAAGCGTTTGAAGATTGCCAAACAAGTGGGTGATCACGCAGGAGAAAGACGTGCCTATTGCAATCTGGGTAATGCTTACCAATCACTTAGTAACTTCCGAAAAGCCATTGAGTATCACGAAAAACATTCGAAGATTGCCAAAGAGGTGGGCGATCGCAGAGAAGAAGGAGGTGCCTATGGCAATCTGGGTAATGCTTACCATTCACTTAGTGACTTCCGAAAAGCCATTGAGTATCACGAAAAGCATTGGAAGATTGCCAAAGAAGTGGGTGATCGCGCAGGAGAAGGACTTGCCTATGGCAATCTGGGTAATCCTTATCAATCACTTGGTGACTTCCGAAAAGCCATTGAGTATCACGAAAAGCGTTTGAAGATTGCCAAAGAAGTGGGTGATCGCGCAGGAGTAGGAGGTGCCTATGGGAATCTGGGTAATGCTTACCGATCACTCGGTGACTTCCGAAAAGCTATTGAGTATCACGAAAAGCATTTGAAGATTGCCAAAGAAGTGTGTGATCGCGCAGGAGAAGGATGTGCCTATAGCAATCTGGGTAATGCTTACCAATCACTTGGTGACTTCCGAAAAACCATTGAGTATCACGAAAAGAGTTTGAACATTGCCAAAGAAGTGGGTGATCGGGCAGGAGAAGGAATTTCCTATGGCAGTCTGGGTAATGCTTACCATTCACTTGGCGACTTCCAAAAAGCCATTGAGTATCGCGAAAAGAATTTGAAGATTGCCAAAGAAGTGGGTGATCGCGCAGGAGAAGGACGTGCCTATGGAAATCTGGGTGTTACTTACAATTCACTTGGTGACTTCCGAAAAGCCATTGAGTCTCACGAAAAGCATTTGAAGATTGCCAAAAAAGTGGGTGATCGCGCAGGAGAAGGACTTGCCTATGGCAATCTGGGTAATCCTTATCAATCACTTGGTGACTTCCGAAAAGCCATTGAGTATCACGAAAAGCGTTTGAAGATTGCCAAAGAAGTGGGTGATCGCGCAGGAGTAGGAGGTGTCTATGGGAATCTGGGTAATGCTTACCGATCACTCGGTGACTTCCGAAAAGCCATTGAGTATCACGAAAAGCATTTGAAGATTGCCAAAGAAGTGGGTGATCGCGCAGGAGAAGGATGTGCCTATGGCAATCTGGGTAATGCTTACCAATCACTTGATGACTTCCGAAAAACGATTGAGTATCACGAAAAGAGTTTGAAGATTGCCAAAGAAGTGGGTGATCGGGCAGGAGAAGGAATTTCCTATGGCAATCTGGGTAATGCTTACCATTCACTTGGCGACTTCCGTAAAGCCATTGAGTATCGCGAAAAGGATTTGAAGATTGCCAAAGAAGTGGGTGATCGCGCAGAAGAAGGACGTGCCTATGGCAATCTGGGTGTTACTTACAATTCACTTGGTGACTTCCGAAAAGCCATTGAGTATCACGAAAAGGATTTGGACATTGCCCAAGAACTGGGTGATCGGAAAGGTGAAGGAGTTTCCTTGTGCAGGCTTGGTAATGATTATCAAAAAGTTGGTGATTTCAGGAGAGCTTTGCCGTTCTTTTCTTCCAGTGTTGCAGTTTTTAATTCCTTAAGGTCTCTCCTGAAAACAGAAGATCAGTGGAAAATAAACTTTCGCGACCTATATGGCACTGTGTACACTAATTTCTGGACGACATTACTAAGAGTGGGTCGGACTGAGGAGGCCTTATCTGCTGCTGAGCAGGGACGAGCACAGGCCTTGATGGACTCGCTGGTTGCTCAATATCGCCTTGCCCCGCCTATATCATCGACATTTGACGCTAAGGAGGTAATCCCTGACCTGATGAGAGATATATCTACACCAACAGTTTTCCTAGGAATTGAGGAACTCGCGGTGAACATCTGGTTTCTTAGCAGGGGAAAGGAAATTACCCTACGACAAGGAAAGATAGAAGGTGAGAGTAAAGACGAAGATCCCCTTTGCATCTTACTAGAGACAGTTTTGAAACATATTGGAGCTGGTGTTGGAGTAAGATGCGAAAATCGTGCACTGGATGAACTGACTAATGATCTCCCCTTGACTAGAGAAGCCGTGGGATTACCAGCAGAAGACCTAGGGAAGTCATCGCACTTTAGCGACAATCCTTTAAAGCTAATTTATGACGTAGCTATTGGCCCTATTTGCGACTTGCTTCAAGAAGAAGACCTGGTTGTAGTCCCGGATGGTCCGCTCTGTTTAGCTCCATGGGCGGCCCTCAGCGAATCTATTAGGATCCGCACCGTGCCTTCGCTTTCAACTTTAAAGCTATTGACAAGTGTGCCTGAAGGCTATCACAGAAAGAGTGGAGCGCTTTTAGTTGGAAATCCCTGGTTGAAAGGGTTGAAAGAAGTGAGGGGATTCTTTCGTGATTCTCCTGAATTGCCATATGCACAAAAGGAAGTAGAAATGATTGGAGAAGTTCTTAAGGTGCGGCCCCTAACCGGAAGAGGGGCAACAAAAGCTGAAGTGCTGACACGAATGTCCTCAGTTGGTTTGGTTCACATTGCTGCCCACGGACACAACAAAACTGGAGAGATTGCGTTGGCTCCAAACCCTGGTTGGACATCCCAATTCCCCGAGGACAAGGACTACATTCTGAGCATGTCGGATGTGCAAGCAGCCCACCTTCGAGCCAGCCTTGTGGTCTTAAGCTGCTGTCACAGTGGTCGAGGCAGAGTTTTGAGCTCTGAGGGAGTGGTTGGCATGGCACGTGCTTTCTTGTGTGCAGGTGCTCGTTCTGTATTAGTGTCACTGTGGGCTATTGATGATGAAGCCACCATGGAATTCATGAAAAGTTTCTACCTGCACCTGGTGGAAGGAGAAAGGGCCAGTGTTGCTGTTCATCAAGCCATGAAATGTCTTCGAGACTCAGAGCAATTTTCTGCCATGAGGTACTGGGCTCCATTTCAACTTATTGGTGATGACGTCAAGTTTCCTTTTGGAGAAAAGAACAATGCCGAATGACGTAAGTAATCTCAATTCTCCTGATCAGTCGATTATTTTTAACATTGTGACATCCCTGCGGATTAGCACAGAAACTTTCAGTTGTTTCGTATGATGGTCTTGACCAGTACTAGAGTTGCTCTCGGGTGCACCTCGAGCCACTCTTACGCTTGTTTCGTGCTCTCCAAACTTCCCGCGCGCATCCATAACTCAGCGGACGCACGGTAACCATCACCCAATTCTTAATTTGTTCATGATGACGCTAAAAGCGCACTTTCGGAAATAGCTCACAACTCACCCTTGAATACTCTAATTTGCCTTTAATTCACTTGAAACCACCAAGTTTGCTTTTCTCGCTGTTGTCGCTACCACGATCATCTCACCCAAAACCAAAAGGGAAAGTGCGTTCAATGTCTTTTTCTTTCGTTCGTTTTAAGGGTGATTATATAATTTGGTAACGAAACTTGAAAGGGTACCGATCTTGACAAGTAAAGTAATTCCTATCTTAAGTCAATAACTCAATTAATGAAAAAATGGTGAATGATAACTGCACAATTTCCAAGAGAACGCTTGCAGTGCAGCTGCATATTGAACAAGAGGTATCCATACACCTTTGGAATGGTATGATTTGTCAAAGGTCTGTGGAATTGAAATTGAAATTCAAAGAAAAAGAAAGAAAGAAGGAACAATTAACAGACAAGCAAACAAATTAAATTAATTGGTAACCTTACCTTCTTGGGATTTTATTTTGATACAGAAAGTTCTGTGTAAAGTCAAGCGTTTTTGATACAATGAGAAGTTGGGGAATCAACAGCAAGTCTGACGATATCGTGTGCTAAACTAAATACTTGAAACTCTCATTTGATACTTATGTTTTTGCCATATCGCCTAAATGTCTTCCTTACAATTACACGTTTCTGCATTTTGCTGGAAAAATACCTATATAAGGTAGTTTAAAATAAAATGGCGATATGTTACTGATTATCTGCTTATACGAGACCGGTACGAAAAATCTCAGGCAAACCTGACCTCAGTTCGAGAAAGAAAAAGGAAAAGAAACTTCTCAAATCGTTACAAGATTTCGCCCTCGGAGTAGCGTTCCAGCGGTTTGGCATGCTCAGGACACATGTACAAGGACCGAGTTGTTCGAAGCGGGGTTAGTAGTAATTTCCGGATTAAGTGGGACCAAAGCCTTTGGATTGTCATGGTATTTAACCTGTTTTAGCTCTAGCCTTGTTACGAACAAGTCTGGCTAGAGTTTGATAATGGTAGAGGATTGATATATGCAGTACACGTATGCCCGCAAGTTATTCTGTACCTGTTATACCAGCCTTTGTATCCTTCAGCGTCTCATAGTGTCTCATCTAATGTCCGCATTCGTACCGGTCTCATGTAATCACTGGCTAACTATGACACCTATTTTCACTGTCTATTTAATCACGAATCTGCCGTGCGCGCAACGCCAGCCTGCCCCAGTGTTTTTACAGCCATGCTGCCAGTGTCCATGGTGTACCTTGTTGACCTATTTGAGCAAATTATCTCATGTTTTCCGCTCATTTGGCCAGTCCCGGCGTTCGGTTCCGGTTACAGATTTTTCCCCCCTCCCTCCTTTTGGTTCAATTTATATTGCACATTATTTAGAAGAGAAACCGCGGTACTGTGTTCCTGTGAGGTAGTATTTGGGATTCTTTTTATGAGGTGGCTCGGAAAATAGGGGCGCTTACCATTTAAACAAACCACTAGGATCGAAATCTTACACGTAACTATAATATAATCCAGCTTCTCTTAGCCAAGACGGGTAAGATGAAAAATACACCAGTGGTAAGACAAGAACCCAAAAAGAGCAGAGGCAAGAGCCCAAAGAACAGAAGAACTAATAAAAATACGGAAAGAAAGGTAAATATAAACAAGACACTGATGAAGCCGAAGGGCCATAATTTCTAAAACCTTCCAAATGGAATGGTGCGTACCACTTGATAATAAATTGTCAAAAGATAATAGTACCTTTTTAGATAAAGACTATTTGGGACCAGAGCCGCCTTGAAGTTTCGAAAGTTTAAGGTGGCTCTGAATCCTCTGCCATGACTTGTTTTTAAACTTTGTGAAAAGTTGAATCTTGACGCGCTGATTACAATTCGATTACAAAAAATGAGGATCACGGAGCTCGTTTTTGAGTAACAAGCACTATTACTAATTAGTTGGGCTGAGGAGCCCAAATTATGGTTCAGAGAGGGCTATGACCACCTATAGTTGGCCTTAAATTTGCAATTGGGGTCTAATGCACATGCGTAACTCTGAAAATTACACCGGGTCGGGCAACACGGAGTATGCATGTAAAAGCAGAGGAAACCTGGAGGTAAAAGCGACGAAAGTGCGACGAAAAGCAAAGGCAGTGAAATTGGCTATTTTTCGACCATTTTGCTAAGGGGTTAACATCACCATTTGAGCAAAAAGATGACCAAAGTTAGAGTGTAAAATTCCATGAAAACGAGGTCTAATAGTCTTATAAGGAAGTTTTCTCAAACGTTTAAGGCCTCTAGTTTAATTTGACATGACAAGGGGGTCTTTAAGGTGCTAGAGGAAACGTTTTGGCCATAAATGCAAAGGCAGTGAAATTGGCTATTTTCGGCCATTTTGCTATGGGGTTAACCTGTATGTAGCCCAAAATCAGCAAAACGATGACAAGGCCGTACATAGCTGCACTAGGCTGTACAGAGCTATACAGTTGTATAAACAGTTGTACTGGGCTACTCACACGGTCACACGGGGATACGCAAAGCTCAACACATCTACACGGGGATATGCTGGGCTATACCGATCTTTAAAAGGGACATACTGGGACGTACACTGCTACACTGTGCTATACACAGGTATACAGTGCTGTACAGGGCTATATGTGGCTATACAGGGCTAGACATAGGTAACACCGGACTCTGCACAGTTAAACACAGCTTTCGCATATATGACCGAAGGAGAAAGATCGCTTGGCAATATTTGCGCAACTGATAAAGTTATGTGGTACGAAATTCCGGTCCGGCCTGGACTTGCCCTTGAGACCTGCTGGTTTGTTGATCACTTTGAAAAAGATGTTGAAAATGATCAGCAAGGACTCGGTAGGAATACATGAAAAACGCTTGCCGTCCCACATGCTAGGATTTTGAAGTTCTTTAGACCTCTACAATATCAGTAATCGCGGAAGGACAATCCGTTTTGGGTTTCATAGTAGCTCTCAAATTTCGACGTTTATTATAGCAGTACTGTGTTGCTACTACCTTTATCGATATGTATACGACTATGTTTATAAGGACCAAATCCAAATGGATCCAATCCCTAATTGTGAACTCTCAACCCTTATTGATAATCTCCTGTCGCATGGTTACTGCTTCGCAAGGTGCGGAGCGTGTCAAGGATTGCTCAGAGACACCAACTGATGCCGTTTCTCGTCGTATCGGTCGCAGTTTATCAATTTTGGCAAATAAGCATGGGCTAATTTTTGAAACCGTCTACTGACGCCGGACTTCCGTCTACTCCAATGCATGCCACATGAAAGAGAAAATTACTACAATCTCAAATTTACATCGCTCAAAATCCTATATTAAGTTAACCAGAACTGAGCTTTTAGGGCGAAAGGGATAATAAATAATAATTATGAGTCTTTATTTCATCAAAAGATAAAACTACATATCTTATGTTACAATAATACGGAAGATAGAAACTATGATAAAAATATCTATCTATCTATCTGTCTATCTCTCTCTCTCTATATATATATAATATATTTAAAAAAAGTATGTGATTACAAAAAATGGAGCTTAAAAATCAACCTATTTACAAAGGTGTTCATAAAACGCTCTGTATTAATTTTCGGGCGTGCACAGCCTTTTTTTCCCTAAGATTACTTACATAAGTCTTCTGGACAGGAATGATATCTTTCAGTGGGTGGCAATCCGTTGATATTAATTTCTTTAAAATGTTTCGGTCTTGTTTATTTAAAAGGTTCTTGATAAAAACTGGAAATGAAATGAAACGGCGTTTATGGCATCGGTCTAAAATCTGTCTCATACGGTCTTGGGGCCTACATTTCTCTCCCTCACTGCCTTGTCGTGGGTAGACAGGCTGCCGTGGACGGGTATCTGAAAGCAGCGAGAACGGCGGGCTGGTATGAGCGACACGTCCAGAAGTACCGCTACTGGTCCAGGTTTTGTTTGTTTTACTTTTTTGGATTACGTCTGCGCAATCGAGGAGAGGAGAGGAGAGGAACGAAGCAGAGGGAAGGGAAGTGAAGAGAAGGAAAGGTAATGGAAGGGAAGAGAAGGGAGCGGAAGAGAAGGGAGGGGAAGGTAATGGAAGAGAAGGGAAGAAAAGCGCCCCAAGGGACGGGACGAGCCGGTGGGAAGCCGAGAAGAGAAAAGAGGCGGGACGAGACGAAAGGACGACTATAGACGAGATGAGAGGCGACACGATGAGAAGAGAAGAGAGAGAAAAGACGCAGGGAGAGGACAAGAAAGTCTAAGCACCGGTTTGAAAACGCATACCTTTCAGTTTAGGTTTTGCTTGATGAAATTTTGAGTGAAATGGAAAAGGCTGTAGCGGATGGGATCAAATGCTTACCCTCTTTCGCTTCTCTCGTGCTTTTAGCAGCCTCGCGCGTGCCCAGTAACCCGATAGAGCACGCTGAGCCTTTTACCATTTATTAGTTGGCTGCGTCGTTTTCACCATATGTCACTGGCCTTTTAATCTTTGTGCATTTTTTTATTGTTTTAGCACGGCATTGATTCTGACCGTCCAGTTTGCTACTCGCATTTTGACATTGCTGGTTCATGCGGTGATTTCTCGAAACTTCCGATTGAAGCTCCAATGGTTGCCATGGCGGCATGCTTCCTCAAAGACCATTATTGAGTAGAAAGGACGAAACGAGCGCATGTCTCTATTTGAAATGATCACTAGAGTAGCTTTAAGCATCACCGGGCTTTGTAATCGTGTAACGAGTCATTTTCTGGGTGTTTTGAGTTTAGCTTTCCATGTTTTGCCCGCTTGTCCACTATGCATATGATAAGCTGAATTTGCTCGCAATTTGATTGGTTCTACATATTTGCTTCAAGAAAATTACTTCAAACCAAATACAGCGCAATGATTAAAATAGTGACAAATTAGCTGTTTCTTTTGATTTACTGAACTGGATTTTGAGAAAGAAGGTGTTACAGAAATGCTCGCCTTTTAGTTGCTTGAAAAAAATCCATTACTTCACCAGAAAAGATAGTAGTATAGTAATATCTTTTTATTTGCAAACAAGAGCTTGGTGTATGAAAATTTTGTTAGTTACCTCAATAAAAAGTCAAACAGAAATGAATAACGGCTTCTTGTTTACTTGTTTAGTACAGATGCGGTGTAGTCTACAATCACGAGAAGAACATCTTCAAACAAATATACGTGGAAAGTGTTTGAAATGCATAGTATTTTCGCATTCTATGTTCTACGTTATGATCTCCTATCCAAGACCCCACCCCCTATTCAAAAAGAGGACAAAAATTTGACGTAAAACGTTTGTTAGTTGTGCCAGGCCTAAGGCTGCGCACGAGTCTAAATCTGCGCTTCGGTCGCGTTCTGTCGCGAGCGCTAACGACAAACTTCCGGGATTCGGCAATCTCTTCTCTTCTGTGCGCAGAATGACGTTTCCCGCCTCGCAGGAAACCTGTCAACAAGCTGAAACTTGAGTCAGTGAAAAACAGAATAATAAGGGTGTTTGTGTGGAATAGGATTCTTAGAAAATTTTCTCCAGAACTTCATTTGATAGTCTTGTCGTGCTGGCGTTTGAATTGAAAAGTAATTTTTGCATGTTTTTATTTCCGAACATGGCTGAAAAATACCGTTAGACTTCGATTTCGATCGAAAACAACGCCCTTCCGCACAACAAAACAGTGATGAATGTAAATAAATGGTGTTTAACGAAAGCAAGAGCTTTCTTTGATTTTACTTTTTCTCACAGGAGGCCCAAACAATGTGTCAATGAAACTGTTGATAATTTTTATAGTAAATGTATACTTGCCGAAAGTTTTGTCCTTTAGCATTGTCTTGTTCAACGTGCTAAATAAACGTAAATTACCTTGTCTGTGATCCTGATGTCTTGTCATCCTTTTGTCTCAGAAGCGGTATTTTCAAGTGAAGGGTTTTGAAATCGCCGTGGACTCTCACCCTATAATTGCGTTCGAGCGAAGCGAGACGCATATTAATCGTGTTGATTTGAGATTTTCTTAGCTTCTTGGGGCTGACTACTCGCCTCGATTTGATGCGCGGGCCTCGAGCCCAAGCACTGTGACGTAATGAACAAAACATGTGCTCAGAACATGTGCTCGATGCTCACGTTGACCTGCGACTTAGCTTTGGAGCATTCTTTTGAGTTTCTCTCCCTGAGGTAAGTGAAATTGTGTTTATTTATTCGATATTTAGCTTACAAATACGATTGATGCTATTCATCAAAACAACGGAAAGCTGTGTGGTGCTGTTTTTTTTTTTTTCAAGCAAACAGACGTTGCTTCTTGACCTTGGTTCGTCGAGGTATGATTTTTTTATTTGTCCACATTGCTACTTTTCAGTTCAACTTCTCGCTGCTTTCGGGGCTGTGACATCTTGCCAAAATAATGCCTTCGGCCATTGGAAATTGATAAGACGATTGCGGAGTATTTTAAGTTGCGGGGCTATGAAGTTGAAAAACTAGACTTATTTACCATGTCTGGAGTAGGTGGTCAAGTGATAACTCCACCCAGTTATATTGCTGGGCGGCCATTGGACAAAATGACCACAATGAGTGGTCACTTGGAAGCAGAGACAAGTTGCACTCCTGAATGCAGCATCTCTACTTTCCATCACGCTCGTTTCAGTTTGACAAATCAGTGTGGCGTCATTGCTTGCACAAAGTCAAGAAGACATTTCACAGCAAGCTGGTGTTTTGATGAATAGTCCAGTCATGTCTGATATATTTGAATGCAAGATATTACAAATTTGTAACAATGGCATGAAAGCAGGGCTTTCGAGTGGTGCAATATATATGTGTAACATCGAGGATGGAAACAGTACACCATGGACTGATTATTACGAAAAATGAATTGGCGTTAATAGGTCGACTGCTGGCCATTTGAATGTGGCAGGTCATGTGCTTTTTCCATTCCTAGGGCATGCTTTTTGTAATAATGCCAGCCTGAATTATAGAATTGAAAGTCTCGGGAATAAGTCCTGGGAACATTACATCGCGGAAATGTCCAAAAAAGAGACACATGGTGTAAGAACATCATCATGCAAACAGTAGCAAATGCACTGAACTGTACAATTCATATCACTGATTCAAATGAAAATACTTCCAATGTAACTGTGGACGGCCGTAGCCGCCACAGACTTGATGCCACAGCTTGAATTCGCTGTTACTTAGATCAATGTACGATTCAACTGAAAGGATAAATGAAATTTACAAAGTTACAAGTGAAGTTTACATGAAATGCAAGGCTGAAAATATGCAAACGAACAAGACGAATCCTTACAAAACTGTGGTATAAAACTCTAAATTTCATCGAGTCCGATGTTAGTCTGCTCGCAAAAACGACGCATCAACTTACTTCTGGCAAGACTAACAATTACACATGGATCCGGAACTTATACTACTTTTGTGAATAAATTTACAACTAACACGTTAAAACAATAAATTTTTACGGCCATTTATACGGCGCTACAATAACCATTATTACTCCTCTTAATTCACAACGAAGACAAAGAATTGCGCACTTATTTGGATTATATTAATGGTTTACGTTATGTCTCTACACTGAAGGATACATGCAGCCATTATGCAAATAACTTCGGTGCGGTAAAAAGACAGGAATTTCTTGCCCGAAAAAGAAAACTTGATGCAAAACATATATATAAAGTTGATGCAAAACAACGAGTTGACAGATCAATCAAGTAATAGTAAGAATGGTCCCGTTTACATGAACAATCTGAAGCAAAATGCAATATGAAACAATTTCGCAAATCTATGCAGTTTGTTGTTTGTCAATGCGCTGTCTGTAAAGGAGCATGGCCAGTCAATACTTAACCAAAATCGCCAAATACAACTGTAGCTATATTTGCTTCGAGGCTACCCAAGAGATAAATACACCCCCAAACCGGCCTTCTTAAACCTCTGCTAGCAGATAAAAGTCGGATCAATACAACATGTAAATGTGACGATAAACTTAAGGACCAACACAACCTCCACACAACATACCCACATCAAATTGTTTCTGCGATGCATCTAGACTTAATTGCCATTGGATGCAACACAACCACCCTTCTCAGTCAAAATGTAAAACAATTATTAGATTTGAATATCTCAACGAAAGGAAGGCAGCTCGAACGCACTTTCTATGGTTTTATGGGTGACAAATTACGCTCACAAGACACCATTTTGGAACCGTAGGAGGAAAAGTTGCCATGGAAGCATTGTAATTTTACATGTGAAATTAGAAATTAACGCTGAAATTTCGCGCCAAAATTAATTACTGATTTGTCACCCATGATATTAGGGTGGTAACTGAATTTTTAACCGCCCCAGGGCCGGGGCGATTTGTTGCCACGAAATCTTATCGGCCAGCTTTCAAACCTGCAACAGAAAGGCCGAAATAATCACGCTTCTTCTCGTAGCTTTCGATCGAAAATCCGTCCAAACGGCCCGGAGCTATAAAGCGCTCGAAGAAAATCAAAATCGCACCGCTTCCAAGCGGGCGGAATTCGCAGAATCATCTTCACGTGTCAGCTGGAAACGGCCCTGCCGATTGCCTGAGGGTTGTCAAATATACACAAACAGATACGGTCTGTAAATTCAGCTTACGAAAAAAATTGTTGGTAGTTCGGTAGCCGGCGAAAGGTTTTTTCGAATAATATATGTGCATTCGTCGCGCCACTCTTGCACTTGAGAAATCAAAATGAAAGGCCGCGGAACTGTACCGTACTACATAGATTTCGCTCACTCCGTCAAAGGAACGGGAAAGAAAACTCCCTCTCAACGGGATGAGCGAAAGAGGAGCAAGGCATACATGCATGTTTAGTGCATTTGTTTTCCCCTTGGTGTGGATTACCCGTGGGTAAAAGGCCATTTGTCGCGAACGCTTTAAGAACGAGGCATCCATAGATGTTTTCCTTTGGTGTGGGGTGCTCAGTTCATTTGCTACAAGACCTAACTCGTTCGCAGGTTGTTCTTAGTTACGTTTTCGTACAATGAGTGACTTGTTTGCAACTGGATTGCACACTTCATTTCCTTGAAGGGCTAACTTGTTCGCAAGCTCTTTAAGAACGACATACATGTTTAGTCCGTTTGTTTTGGTTGTTCGGACGTACGTTTCCTACAACGATGGACTTGTTCGCATATGCTTTAAGAACGAGCCATACATAGATGTTTAGCCGGTTTCTTTTGCTTGATTTCCTCGTAAATGGACTCACTCTTTCGCGAACGCTTTTAGAAATATATTTGACGGACCGTATACGGACCGACTTACCCACTGACGATCTGTCATCCGTGCGGATCGTCAAAACTCTCACAGGCCACGCCCAGCACAGATATGCATATAATTAACGGACCGTATACGGACCGACTTATCCTTTGGCGATCTGTACAATCCGTACGGATCGTCAAACTCTCACAGGCTACGTCCGGCACAGATATGCACATAATTGACGGACCGTATACGGACCGACTTATCTTTGACGGTCTTTACAATCCGTACCTACCGTTTGACAGACTGTATCAGTTTGTGTATATTGGACATGAGTGCTTATTTGGGTTGAGTTGTTGCACAGGAACACTTTTCAGCGGAGCCTTGGTTGTGGCGTACGGATACTACACCAAATATCACTGGTTTTGCATTGATGATGCAAGGTACACTTCCGCTAGTTTCAAAGATGGCGTGTTTTCGATCATTCGCGACAGTGCATTAGACGAGAACAAATTCGACCGTCGATGTGTCAGAGTTGAATTATGGGGGACTGTTCTAGAACTTATTTTGAAGGACGGCATTCACACTGGATTGCTGTTTTGGTTACGCAAATCTTTGGTGTCCAAGCCCGGCTGGCACTTCATAGCCTTTGCAGTCTGCAGCGTTGTAGGGCACTTGAAGAGGTGCATTTGTTTCATAACGAAATTGTGCGGATGGGGCGCTAGTGAACATCGGTGTTGCAACGACTCCTGTGTCAAGAGTATCGCTGGTATCATCGGATTAATCGTTTCAGCCGTCTGCTTTGGTTTTGCTGTGACGTTTTTAGTGGAAGCTGCAAATGTTTAACCTCCGGTCGGAAAAAAACTTCGAACCAAAAGCGAAAAGCAACTATGCACGGAGTGTGCTGAGGGAATTGTTTATAGTTTAATTAAAAAGTAAGTTACAAATCACAAAATGTATTGTCAATGTAGTAAAAATATTCAGTATATACTAGTTATGCAATGCTTTGGAGTGGTATACCGTGAAATATCCCACGAGTGACTTGATTTTCCTTAGTATACACACGAACCTTTAGGCGAGTGTGTATACAAAGAAAAATATGGTCACGAGTGGGATATTCACGGTTTACCACGAGAAAGCTTTGCATAACTCATTTATCCCATGCCACTCATTGAATTAGCACAAAAGGTCACTCTTCAATGCTTTAACAGCAAATAAATTAAGTTAAAAAATATTCAACAGAATGGCAACGTTTCTTGAAAGTACATAATTTTGATAAAAAAAATTAAAATATATAAATAGGTACTGCTCATTAAATGTATAAAAGCCTTTGTAGGCCGCGAGGAACGCCGGGATTTTTTCGTGGAATACTACCCGTTGCATAGGGCAGAATATGCAACGGGTTTCTAGCTTTCTGATTAGCTGTATTCTCTATGGCGTGGGATAAATAGCGATATACATCATTGGTAATACAAGCTATAGCGCATTCTTAGAAATGATGAATTATGCATGAGCAATTAAGATTCGTTCCACTTTGCCAGCGGATGCCGGGAAAACGAAACCCAGACCAGAAATTCTGAAAAATACTTGTGCATTGACCCCCGAGCGGCTCTTTCAACGCGAGAAAAACGCGTTGAAAGAAAATATCAGCGGTAAAGACAGCCGTGTTAAAAGACTATAAGACGAAGGCAACAAGGTGAAAAACCTCTGCCGGCAGGGTTTCCGCCTAGAAGGAGACTTGTGAACAAGCTGAAAAGTGTGTCACTGAAAAGCAGAGCCGAGTTGCTCGAAGTAAGGTTAGCGCTAACCAGGGATGAATACCATGACAGATTTTTGATGGGACTTCAAAGAAACCCAACCCAGAATACCGAGAGTGTTTGTGTGGACTTCTCTTCTGAGCTAGATATTTTTCAAGTTCAAGACATTTGGTGAATTTTTTTTTCATCGACTGGCCCAGACTGTTAATGGTTTTGAAGATGGGCTACGCAGATAATTTGTGTCGTAATTAGGTGAGATAACATCAAAGGGGCTTTCCCCAAGCAGAAGTTTCAAGAGTATATAAGTCAATATTTGTTGCTGTGAAAAGGGTTTTCTCCCACCGAAACTGAAAATGCTTTTGCAACCAATTTTGAACTCAAAACATTCGTAATCCTAATCGGAATTCGCTCAAATAGTTTTCATACTTTTCAAATGCCCTTTATTTTTTAACGAAACGAAATTTCAGAGCTGTCACTTTACAAACGCTCTTAAGTGATTATTAACGGTGTCATGTCCAATACCCTTAAACCACCTACAAACGCAGACGCTGTTCGCTGTAGACCCACACAAAGAGATGATGATGCGCATACATTTCTCAACAGTGAAAGATCAGAGTAATAAAGCCTTGACTGAAATTCATACAACGTAACTTACGAACATACTTGAGCACGTTCCAGGCATAAAACAAAGTTCTAAGCCCAGGCTAAACAATCAAACATTTGTCCAACATCGTGTTGGATCAGCATGTTACACCGTTTAGCCGCCAGTCTCAACGTTGCATCTAAATAGTTTCAAACAACATTTTATGTCGCGAACAAATGTTGGATCGTTTACACACCCTGGCCAACACAACCCGCGTACAATGCTGGACGAAAACGTTTGATCGTTTAGCCGGCCTTTTGGGTTCACAAATAAACTCGGCGGTTAACCTTTGCCGAGAAAGGTAAGGCAAATAATCGCAAAAAAAAAAAAGAAAAAAATTTAAAAGAACAGAGCATGCACCCTACTGGAAAGATAAACAAACACGAGCGCTCATTGCATATATATTTTAGTTTTATTGGTCTTGAACAGAAATACAACGCAAGTTTCTTTTAAAATCCGTACAAAACGAAACACGCGTACGGCAAACACCATCGTTCGACTTAACACTAAGTGTTCAGCAGTCGTACACGATATGACATGACGAGAAAAAGAGGTCCGCACGCAAAGTCCCACGTAAGCACCTTTACATTCAATTGCCCAGTCTTTATGAAAATAAAGAGTTGTACTACTTGATCTCATAAGATCCGGATGTTAGGAAAACGAAGACCCCAAGGGTGCTTCACCAGAGATGGCTAATCGTCCGCCGTGAATGATGTTTTCTGTTTCCCACTGCCGTTCGATACACCTTCTTATTTTTTTCTTGGGGACTTCGTTTTCCAGAACTTCGGTCTTCGCTTTTCGTTTCCCAGTTCTTCGTTTTCCGCACACCCGATCAACATTCATTCACATGACTATGTTCCTTCAGTTAACACTGTCTATAAATTTATCTCGATTGCGTAACCTCTACAATTTCACATTATTCACGAATGGACTCCTTCCTCAGTCGAGATGATAGCCATACTGTAGAGGCTCTTTCTTACTGGACTGTGTTTGAAATGCATCCTATTTCGTCTATTTCACATTCTACTACATCACCTCGCTGAAAAGGAAAAATATGTCCTCCAATTTACAAAGGCTTCCATTATTACTGGTGGTGCAGTAGTTTCCATAGCGACCACACTATAACCTAGTGGTGTGCCAATCAATGTGTCAATTATCGATTATAGTCGATCATTGATCGAAAACCTCAAGCGACGCGATAATCAATTATGGAAAATGTACCATCCATTATCGCGGAAAGATAAAAATAATACTTTTCACAAATAAAAATATTAAATTGATGTAATTCAATATTGTTATTATTTGTTGAAGATTAGAAGACTGGTTCACAAAACAATGTTAATGTGAAATCAAAATGTTGTCATTCATGAAAACGGTCCACAGTCAAAAAACTCAAGTTTATATTACTTTGCCTTGGAGGCAAGCGAACAAAATTAAAGGGAAATGTTAGAAAGGAATTTTCCAATTATAATCGATGATCGATCGGTTATATTAGGTCAGTCCGATTATTTACGATGATCGATTATGAAAATCTCAGCCGATTCCCAGCACTGCTATAACTCCAACTGGGGGCCGGATGCAACCAGTTGGGTATTTGCAAAGCATGGAGGTGTTGAACTCGGGACCAATGAAGAAAAATCCACACATAGTTTTCTGAGCGGATCTTCAACCTGCAGCAACTGCATGCATACCCGTTTTTCTAATCACCTGGCCACGCTAGATAAAAACGAGACGAGGAGAGGAGAGGAACGAAGCAGAAGCTGGGGAAGAGAAGGGAAGGAAAGGTAATGGAAGAGAAGGGAAGAGAAGCGCCCCACGGGACGCGACGAACCGGTGGGAAGCCGAGAAGAGAAAAGAGACAGGACGAGACGAGAAGACGACTAGACGAGAAGAGAGGCGACGCGATGAGAAGAGAGAGAAAAGACGCTGGGAGAGGAGAAAATAAAAGTAAAAGTTTTTAGATTCATGCGATCGTAAGAAAGCCCACAAAGACTTATCATTCAAGGCAAACTCTTCTAAGGATATGAGGCAAGGGACGGGTTTGTGGTGGTTGTTTGTCTGTCTTCCATACCATTGTTTAACATTTCTCCGGATTTCTCACCACATTAAAACTCCCGCTTTCATCCGTTCCCCTCTTTTCCCTTGCACACATACTCACCTTAAGGTAGATAGGGGGTTTTCTAAAACAACCAACACCAGGGGGAGTTCCTGTTATAACGACATCACCAGGAGTTAACGTAACAAACCTGAAGGATAAGAGTGCAACACATCAAGTGTTTACCACCTGTTACATGAAAATAGTGGGTTACTCCATTCAGTAAACCACCGACAAACTACAACGGCTACTTGTTGACCACTCTTAAGACCTTGTACCCCGCTCTTGTGACTATAATTACAAGAACTCTTCCTATCGTGGAACAGTTTATCTCACTTTACTGCAAATTCTCCCTCCTTAAACTCATATTGTCCATACCTATGAATTCATTCTCTGGAGTAGTTTTTTAGTTACGATACTCATCCAAAGGATTGAATGGTTGTAATATCGCGGGTGACAAATTACTCCTTAATTCTGGCGCGAAACTTCAGCGTTAATTTATAATTTCACACGTGAAATTACAATGTTAACACGGCAACTTTTCCTACGCTGCCAAAATGGCGTCTTCTGAGCGTAATTGGTCATCCATAATATTAATCAGTAATCAAATGGTATATTCGTGAAATTAGGGAATAATTTCACTTGCGTTTTGTTCAAAATCAAATAATTTCCCTTGCCTAAAGGCTTGAGAAATTATTTGATTTTGGACAAAACGCAAGTGAACTTATTCCCTAATTTCACTCGTCACCATTTGATTACCCATACTAATCCGGTGACCTGGTCAATTCTCATACGGTTCCCTCTTTCAGTTTATCCCGAAACTTGTGCATCTTACACCCTTGCTACCTCGTGAATCACTCAAGCTACAGTAACTTAATTTATTTTACCAACAAGCCCTTCAAATATATTTTAAGCCGTTGTTATTGCATGCATCTAACTTGACACTTACCTTGATATAAAAGATACAAGAGCTTCTGTCTTGAAGACCAAATTTTCAGTGTTTGAATTTTGCATAGTATTTCCATTGACACGGCAACGGATTCCCAATTTGTGAGGATCTAAGAAATGGCCCAAAAATATGATTAACCATTTTCCCACGACATTTAAGTTGACAATGGGGATTATCACTATTCTTGTGGTAGTCGCATTCATCATCTGGTTAGGCTACCAGAATCTACAACAATTACATATTATTCAGGTACTGGTTGCTTTCATTATCAACCCCTCAAAACTATTACTGTGCTGATGATCACCCTTACGTAAATCAATAACATTTCATTTATATTGCATTTCATCCCGGTTCTCTATCACGCATTCACTTCGTACAGGACAAGCTGTGGGCTTTATTCACGCAGCGACCATTTTGAGTCCCGAGGGACTGAAAACCTTTGTTATGTCCCCCTATAAAGCCCGTTGGCTTGATAGCTTCAAGCTCGTAGGAAGAGCAGTATGAAAGGAAATCGCAAGGATTCTCTTGTTTGGATTCAGATTAGCCCTCCACTGCCTCTTTCTCATGCTCTAAATACAAAAATGAGGGCGGTAAGAAGGGCTAAATTGAATGAAAGGAAAGGATATTAAGGGTCTTTTTTCGGAATGAACGGAATACTATTCCGTTCATTCTGCTCTCGATAGCAGAATGAACGGAATAAACAGCTGAATACGGTGCTCCCTATTATTTTGGCGCCAAAATCGTCCGCGGCCGCCAAAATGCAATTCTCAGTCGTGTCCAGACTATTGCGAACGTTAGTTCTCAGGTCACCTCTGCAAGAACCATTCCTTTTTCGGAATACGCGCTTTTTTTGGAAAACCTTATTCCTGTTATTTCGTTAATCCTAAACCGAAACAGGGAAAGACAGAAGAGTCCCGAAAATATGCACCTTAAATTGGTGGCCATTTGAGTACCTACCTGAGTGTATTTTGACACAAAAGCCAGATGTAACAAATGCCAGAATGTTTATTTTCAATCAACGTCTCACTTGACAAGGAACCCTGGGTGACTATAGCCGGACCAATTGGACAGAATGAGTCAAATGTCTTTCCAATCAGCCACTGCCCATTGTTCTTCTTCAGCTGCCAATCACGAGCACTCACGTCATGTACCACTGTGTAGCCCACAACATGGTCCATGGCTTCACTTTCCTTTTGTCGAGAAAATATTCAATGTAAAGGCACATGTACCCAGACATGACTGTTGCCTGATAGGCTGCAAATAAGAAAGATTGGCAGATGATCACAGTAATTTATTTGGTACAATTAATATTACAGCTGTTGTTGCTGGTCGTGAAATAAACAGCAAATATAAAGTCCATGAATTCTGAGGACACTTGCCAGTTTTAAACATATAGAGGCACTAATGGCCACCTCGTCCTCAAGGGGTAGTACCGCAGGAATCTCAGTTCCTCACATATAAGTTGTTTCTACATTGACTCAATCATTAAAGGAGCAGAGATCTTAAAGCAACTTATTGACCAGTTTTGCGGTATAAAATTGCCCAACTTGAAAATGTCAGTCCAGTATTTTCAAGGTTGGCAGTATCATAATTGTCTTTATCTTGACCACACCAAGACAGAAAACAATCTACATGATTTTCTAGCCATTTAAAAGAGTATTGGCCATTTGTGCACTATTTTCATCGTGTGACTGTCTTGTCGCTTCTGCTTTCAATAAAGAATTGGCATGAAGTACAGTAAACATCTGCATATAAGAACAAATGGATTAAGAACACCAGGCTGAAATTTGGCCAATAAAGCCCCATTTTTATAAGAACAAGATCAGCCTGAAAAATTCAGCATGTTCTTATAAAATGGAAAAGGTGTCATAATTACATAAAAAAGAAGTGATTTTATGTTGGCAGTCATGACTCTATCAGCTGTCAAGTGGTCGTATTTTTGTATTGAGTACTGTACTGATGTTTCTACTGTAGCTGATTTTTCTACTGTAAATACATAAACAAATTGAGTACAGTATAGAATTTCATTACTGCATCAAGTCTTGTACAGTTTGGATTTGTAGACTTAATGTTTCAGTGTCCTGAAGTCTCCTCAGGGTATGGAAGATTACATCTTCTAGGGGAAGCTGTAATCTAGAACATTTGACTTTCTGTCACTAAAGAAGTTTTGCGGTGCTTTCACATTTCCTTGTTTATGTTCATGCTTAATTGCTGTAGTGTATTTATTCATCATTACCAATAATGAAGGACGGCCAGTCATCTCATCTGTAGGCTCAATGATACAGTACAGATCATTAAAATCAAAGAATATTTATTAATGTACGCTAATTTTACATCTAGGGGCATTTTTGGGTAGTACCCGTATTACTAATATAGAAATGTAAGAACATTTTAAGAACACTTTGAGGCTGATTTGTCACTAAGCACCCGTTAATTAAATAAGAACCCAATCAGCCTGACCTCCGAAATCATGTGTTCTTATATGCGGGTGTTTACTGTATTTTGCTCATTTAACAGTACATGCTAAATTAAATTCAGAACCTTACAACATTAAATTTAGTTCACTAGACCAAGATTTGATGCCATCTCTTTGGTTCAGGGTTACTGACAAAAATGTTAGTTACCTTAACCTTCTTGCCAGTTTTCCCAATTACAAATGCGAGTTCCACTTCAAAGTCATTGTTCCTGCAAGAAAACAATTCAAAGAAAAGTCAAATTTTACAAGAGTGAACTTCACCACTGATGGCACTTGAGTGATGCTTTTAAAATAGGATAAGCTTTGTAATTCAATGCTCTGCTGGATATTAGTTTAAAATGCACCAGGTTTTAGTGTCTGTGGGGAATGAATGGGAAAAGGTTGGAAAGAAAGTGGCCTACACCTACTCTACTCTCATCTTCTCTCTTGACTCTCCCATCCACCCCTTTCAAAAACCCTCTCAGCACAAAGGTGCTTCCTCTTAAACAAATCAAATTACTGTCTGGTGTTTAAGAGAGAGTAAAATATTTTTGCTAATTGACTCTTGGCATTCAAAGGCCTTGAGTGGTCTAGCTTTTAAATCTCCTTTAGTAGCTGTTAAAAATATTTTCATTGATATACCTAACATGGACACCTTATTCAGCTCTTGTAGGTGATGTAGTGAGGACACTGGAACCTGTGCCGTCCTAAATATTTAGTTATTTAGTTTCAGTTCCTTGCGTTTTGTGTTAGTCACTTTACTTTTTGCCTTCTTTTCTTAGAACTTGTCAAATCGGGCCCTCTCACTTTCAATTACAGCTCCTTAGGTTTCATTTCATAGGAGTACAAGCTCAATTCCATATTCTCTTGTTAGTACTGCAATGGCTTTATTTTTCACTGCAGTAATTTGATTGTTGGTTATACTACTGGTGAATTCCTTGTCGCATCTGCAAGGGTTACCGAGTCGGTTGCCTGTCGAGGTCAAATCTGAGTAAGGTGGACCAGAACAGGTGGAACCTATCCCACCCCCCCTGAACCAACTTAACCCCATCCAACTGCCCCTTCAATTTCCCCTATACCTGACACAAATGAAGGGCTCCAGGCAAAAATGTTCTAAATGACTTTTGCTTGATTTTTAGATGTCTCTCCAAATCGTCGCCAATTTCCACTGAACCAACAACACTAAAATTACAGGGTGAACATCTCCACGCTACATGCCAAAAATTAGCGCAATCCGATGAAAAGAAGCAAAAACGTTTTTTGCCTGTATTTTCATATTTTCTTGCTCTTGTGCCCCCACCCTTCCCCCCTTCCCCCCTTCCCCCCTTCCGAGGGTCCAAAAAATTTTTTTCCCTTATTATTTTGTTCAAATCACTTAGGATAGATAATTCGGTAACTTCACTTCAGTGTATTGCGCTATAGTCTGGGCGCGATTTTGCAAAACGATCAAACACACTAAAAATGTCAGTTAGGGCATTTTTGCTCTGAGCCCATCAAATGCTATTTTTTTCATGGGACTTCTCGTTTAAGTCCTTTGTTGCTAATTTGTTCATGGGACTTCTCCTTTAAGTCCTTTGTTGCTAATTTGTTCATGGGACTTCTCCTTTAAGTCCTTTCTAAAGATACACTAGCCAAACAAACCTGTCTCATCAGGATAAATGATTGGTGCTCCTGGGTCGGATATTGCATTATGAAACTTGCTGAACAGGATTGGTTCTGAAGGCAACGGACAGTTTTGTTCTGTACAGTGATCAACATAGTTCATGCCTATACAGATGACTTTATTGGGATTGTGAATTGGAGCTTTTAGCTGAACATCAGCTCTCTTGAGAACATGCTGACCTCCATCAACAACACTGGAATGAAAAATTATTACATGCTTTACTTCCTGCACTTAACAACGGGAAGCTTTAACAGCGAGGGCGGCAAAAAAAAACAAGAATGCCACAAAACAACAGCTTTAAAGAGCCAGAACAATCGAGGTTTTCATACCCTTGAGCTTTGTTCATCATCTCCTCTCTGCCTTCCAGGAACGATTTCATATCGGTGGGAATAGAAGGATCGCCTGCACTCACATCGACCACATCTCCGCCATCTTGCGTTTTGTACTCCAACGCTGTTTTCCTCCTTCGACGAATTGGATCGAACGCATGCTGTGCTTAAACCGTGATGGGAAAGAAATACTGGATAAACGTGCTGGACGGAGGCTAAGGAAGCCACGCAGCATCTAAAGACGACACTTAGTTGCGGTTGCGCTGGCGCTGGAGAAAGATCGGCCGACCACAGGTGGCCAAAGCTCGGTATCCGGCTGTTCTGACTGTTTGTTGATCTTATGCAACAGGCGACTTATAGACTTTGTGTGGGAAAATTATCTTTGAGCTTATAAACACTGAGGCAAGCTGTAAATGTAAAAATAAACTTCACTTACATCTACGTACGGTTGTCCTCGTGTTTTCTGTGCAATCGGAGCGCAAACTGTGTCCGTTTTAGACGGGTTTGTGGCTTACGAATTTTTACGATGTCGTTGGTTGTCATTTCCCCTCATAAAGCGAAGAACCAAGGACATCGTTAAAATCCGCAAGCCACAAACCCGTCTAAAACGGAGAAGATGAGGAGAACTCGGAAGTGGTCTATTACTTCTGTTTGTGTTTTATCGCATTTAAATGAAAACAACTTTAATCACACATGGTGCTACTCTGGTTTGGAGATTAATGAACGTAGCTTGAGTAGTTACAAATCACGATTTCAAACCATGGTTTTTAAGAGATCTCACATACCTACCTTTCCACCGCTGTCAGTCAAAGACTGTAAGATCAGGATGATTTGATCAGAATCATAGGTCCAGTCTCCAGTTGCAAATCTCTCGCGATGAAAATCTCGTTTTACCTATTTTCATACTTGTTATTGCCTCAGTATTACTATTATTATTATTATTATTATTATTATTATTATTATCCATTTTATCGTGAGTCACCTTTATTTCCTACAAATCAGAAAATAAACAGACAACTTGAGTCCTTTTAATTGTAAAATTACTTTTAACAACTATTCCTCCGATGGGTTATCTTCTTTAACTTGCCAACCTGTCTCCGTTTGACATAGTCCCTGTTCATGCTCTTTCAACGGGTTTTGGTATTGTAAATGAACAGATGCCACAAATTCTATTCCTATTCTTGTCACAGCAAGGATGGTTGTTAATCACAATATAAATAGTTTTCGGAAAGAAGGCTGAATTTTTGCTACATTTGAATCAGAAGTTGACCTAAATGTCATGTGTGCAAAATCTTTGTTGGGATGGGTGGGTGTTGACAGCTCTTGACTGGCACCTGTCAATTTAAATGATTTGAAACTAGTGTGGTAAGCTAACGGAGGATCGGTCTTCCATCTGAAGACAAAAAAATAAAATTATTTGTATTGTGTACGTAGCCAGGAGCTTTTTCTAATTTTGACCCTAATTTTGCTTGAATTTTGAGGATTTTGGCCCCAAAAACAGCGGGGGGTGGGGGAGTGGTCTAAATCCCTTGGGGATAATCCCAAAGTCAAGCCACTTTGTCTGTAAGGTTTATTTGGTGTATCCTTCATTTTGGTTAAGTTTGATTGAAATGGGAGAGATAGCTTTCATTGAAATGGGAGAGATTATCTCATGATGATCAGCATATGCAAAACTACAAATCTAAGCAAAAATTTAAGATACGAAAATGTCGTTTCAGTAGCACTTTAAGCATTTTGGGGAGTATTCATCAGGTCTCAGTTCTTCTATGTCTATATTTAATATCAACAAATAAGACCATCAATAATATTATATTTACTACATACTATAAAAGTATCATTTACTAATCTCAAACACCTTGTTGTATTTTCGCGTCTCCCCAAAGCCGGGTGTTACGGCACCCGTGTGCCTTAGTTTTCTTTCGTTGTATTCTAGGTATTTCCCCCTTTTACCGCATTTACGTCACATAGATCTCCGCTAGCTACCACGTGACTCTAGCTTAACTATCGCACGCGCTTGTAAAAATTTCATAAGGCTCACAGAAATTCGACGGGAACCACCAGTTATTGCTGTTCTACTTAGAACCTTCCGAAGCGTTAGCCAACACGTCCTACTCGACGGGATCGCTGTAAGAGTTTCACTCAATAAACCTGAGCCTTGTGGAACCTGTGAGTCACTAGTCTCGTAGTTTCACGGATCTCTCCGCCACCGGAACTGATGCCGCTACACCGGGTACATAAAATCTTTATCTACCATACAGCCTCTAAGGTTTCTGCATGGGCCAGCACGTTACTTCCAGTATCGAACCACTTGTGTAAACTATAAAGACCGTTTTCTTTCTCAATATTGACTTTGAAATATCTCAAAGACGATTTATCCGATTGATTTCGGTTTTCTTTGATTATGTTGCTCTTAGTTTAGTAGTTGTATGAGAGCAGTAGCTGACGATTTTCCTTTTTCATAATTATGATGCATTACCTTGAAGCTATGAACTTAAACATATCTTGAATTTTGCTGTCCATCATTTTTCGCCGTGCTCTTCACATGCGATAATTTTTTTTTCTTTTTTTGTCGTTGTTCTTGTTTCGCCAAACAAATTCAAATGGTGTTCATAGCATTTAGCCAGAGTATTGGTGTGTAGAACTGAATTCAGCCCTTATCATTTCCGAAAAATTTCAACGAGTCCTTTCCCAAGTACACAAGAAAAGAACCGGGCCCTTGTCGACTTCATTCACCCAAAAGATGATGCGTGGCATTTTGTCAGCGACGCCGTCATCGTCTATTAAGAGAAGAACTTCCGCGTCACACTTTCGCTTATCAATATCCATTGGTTTCGAGTGGATGAAAGCGTTTTCGAAAGTGGTAAGCCTTGCATTCTAACAGATGCTGCGTCACAATTTTGTTGGCGTCGCAGTCATCGTTTATCGGGAGATCTGGAAACTATGTTGCATCTCCTGGGGAGGGCGGGGGGAGAATGGGTGCTCAACAGATGCTTGGCCAGGGGGGATGCGGCCCGGGTGCTAAAACCCTGACACTGTTTAAGACACAATTCTCTGATTTCCCTATCCCGTTTAAGACAGAATTCGGATTTTTCAGATTTTATCTAACACATTTAACCCCAAATCATACCCTGTTTAAGACTAGAATGAAATAATGATACACTCGTTTTGCCGGTTACGACTATCATTTTTGCAGTGTAATATGCTGTAATTAGAAAAGTTAAGGGAAACCCACCAATAATTGGCGGCTTGTCGTCAGGCTTCTATAAACAAACATCTAAGCTTATCCTGTTTAAGTCATAGAGCCTATTTAAGACAGAAAGTGATCAAATCGATACCCCGTTCAAAACAAAACACTCTGAAAACCAAATCCTATCCGCCCGCATGTCCCCGTTAAGGCATCTTGCGTATCTTCGTAGCTGGTTTCGTTTAGATCCAAGCTTTAGCGGTAAGTAAGCTTTTTATTAATAATCCAGAACACAGTACTCTGAGCTAGATCAATCCACAGTAACGAACGGAATACGCGACCCTCTATTTGCATGTGAATCGTTTGTGACGGATGACAACCCTCAATTTTGTCGCTCTCTTTGGGGCTGTGTTCCGTGTAGCGTATTTACGATCTTCAAATTGTGGCCTTATATTTCAGTTTTGGTTACACTGCCAACATATTTAACTACTCATCCTTCAAATTCAGTTCTTGTGTTCTTGTGATCGATTGTATAGCAGAGCTCTTCGCTAGTGATTCTGCAACGTTGATTTCTGCTACTCTGTTTATCATGTAATTAAAAATAAACTTTTCCCTGCTGCCTTTTGTGATCCAAAGCTCGTTAATGTCGACCGCAATCGCAAGTCTCACACGTTTACTTCACTTTTCACTGTGTGCATGATGGCTAGATCGGGTTTCTTTTGAATGCTGTGTATACAGAGCTGTGGCAATCACCTCTCGAACCCAGCGGTGGTTTGATTGTCTTTCAAGAGGGAGCCCTTTCTTTCAAACCAAGCCGGCTGTAAATATTGTACCCGAAGAAATGAATTAATCCAAAGATGCGGTCCATGATCGACGATCATTTCAAGTGTGGTTATTTCTTGTCTGTCATCGAGCCGAGTTCGGGAACTAAATCTGGGCTAGGCCATGTGCTACGTACTTTGGACCTTCCTATGGCCCACCCTAAATTTACCATTTTTTCGCCGAAGTGACAAGGAAAAAAAAGGAGCGCCATTTTTTTTTTTCAATTGAAAACAAAAACAAAGGGCAAGGTAACGTTTACAAAATATTCCCTTTAGAAAACGAAACCGAAATACAAGGACGCCGTTTCTAAGCACAAAGATAATCATATTGTCACGCTCATTAAGAGCACGAAAGCTCGGACCATTTAAACAACTGACTTGAAAATTACCATCCTTAGCTTTGTATTTTACAAGCCATACTTCTTTATGATCTATATTTTAGGAATAACCACTATTGCAGGCCATCATCTCAGGATTTATTTCAAGACTTTACATGTTTCCCTGGCAAGGTTAGCCTCATATCGGAAATATTTGTATGGGTAATCAAATGGTGACGAGTGAAATAAGAGTAATTTCACGCGCGTTTTGTCCAAAATCAAATAATTTATTAAGTAAAATAAATAATTTATTCAATAAAATAAAGTAATTTATTCAATAAAATCAAATCAAATAAATTATTTGATTTTGGACAAAATGCAAGTGAAATTATTCCCTAATTTCACGAGTATACCATTTGATTGCTGATTATTATTATGGGTGACAAATTACGCTCACAAGAAACCATTTTGGCACCTTTCACAGTAGGAAAAGTTGCCATGGCAATATTGTAATTTCATATGTGAAATTATAAATTAACGCTGATATTTCGCGCCAAAATTAAGGAGTAATTTGTCACCCATGTTATTAGAAGGTAAATTTCCCCATGCTTGACTCTTGGGCCTGTTGTTGATGTAATCACGTGACCGTGACTGGACTTTTCGCTTTCAGACGTTGCGTCGGGCGTTGTATCCTGCATTTCGGTTTCTTTCAGTGAGTGAGAACTTTTACGTATTTGGTAAGTAATAAGTTAACGAGAACGCCCATAGAATATTAATAAGCAGAAGTTATGATTGCGCCTGAGAATATAGAGCTGTGCATTTGTTGTGTTTCTTCTGTTTGCGCATATTTCAAGAGTCACTTCTTGTTGCTAGACCTTGTTTCCTATACCTCCTCTCTGGCGCTGGTCAAGTCAATGGCAAATCTCGCTGTAGATTGTGCTTTACTTGTTTGTGATAGATCACTCTCGCTCGGTAACCTTTGATCACAGAGATAAGTCTCAGATACAACACATTAATGCATTTTAAGTCTGGATTATGTACGTCAATTTATCGCGAAAGATTTAGTTTTTCTTGCGGCGGTTTTCGACGTGATTGTTTAAATGGCGTGGTCCTGCTTGATAACTTAGCAATCATCGATGGTGCCCAAGCTCGACTTTTTGCCACGGCAAACCCTTATTTATTTTATAGATACTGATGAAATACCGGGATTTTTCCTTTTACTAAAAAATCATATCTTCACCGCGCGCAGTGAACATACTATTTTTATCTCTCACGTGTGAGGATATTGGTGTCGCCATGGTTACTAACATGACTAGCCAATTACAAGAGAGCTTCCCGCTCAGTCGCGCGGCCGGTTCTTTTGAAATTTCATTCACAAAATGGCTTCGAGGTGCGAAGACGGTGCAGTTCGCCACGAAGAATGTCGAATATAAGTATTATTTTCTTTATTTCTCCTTTATAACTTTATATCCGAGTTTCATAACATTTTTGTGACAGGCATTTTGCGATAGGTGATCATTTTAATTGCACTATTTTGCTGTTTCGAAAATGAATTTAAAAAAAGTTATGCTTTATATAGGTATTTCATCAGTATCAAAGAAACAGAACTTTACATGGCCGCTTGGGGATACGAATTTTATCTTCTCGTGCTGAAAGTAACTCACACGAGTGAGCGGAGCTCACTCGTGTGAGATACTTTCAGCACGAGAAGATAAAATTCGTATCCTCGCGCGGCCATGTAATATCCTCTATATCTTAACATAATCGTCTGTGATTCATCTCTTGTACGCAGCAGTGCTTAGAAAGCCCAGCATTTTCGATTCAGTGTCTTAAGTAAATGCATCTTCTCTTTGACTTTTGCTTTGTTTTGTTTTTTTGTTTGTCTTTAGATTATACAATCCGGTTCTCTTCAGTCAGCTTTTGAATAACTGAAGGATTCTTTGAAATAAAAGTCAGTCTGCCGTAAGTATCGTAAATAAACTATAAAACGTAACGGTTCACTATCGTGTGACAGATGAGTCTGCGTGTGTCTGCTTACAAAGCACCTTTCAGGTCCAGTTTCGCTTACCACAGGGAAAGCCACTGTCAATTGCATTATTACATATGTTTCTTATTTTGATTTATGAGTAATTAGTATGAGTAAGTTGCTGACCTCGGTGCAGGTATAGGAATAGATTCTTCAGTAAAAAGAAAAATAATCGGCAGCCTTATTAGTTGTGTGTGTTTAGATGAGATCATTCTCTTTGGAGCTTTGAGAGATTGACTCTTGGTGCTAGCAAATTAAAAATGCTGATAGACTCCGGGGCTCCGGATTGATGCGTCCGGAGAAATTCTTGAACGGGAAAAACTTTACCTTCACACGGGACCCCCGCAACCGTGCACGTTGGCAAGTGTGGAAGTTTTTGACCGGTACGGTTCCACTTTCATACATACTCGTCCGAGCAGTTGAACCGTGCAAGTTTTGGCACAGTTATCACGGTAAAGAGCTGGAATCTAGCTTTCCCGTAAGTTTTCCGCGTACTTTTCCACAAAGCTCTTTGTTAGCTCTTCATATTTTGTCTTGACTGTGTCTTAATCGACTCCCTCGCCTACCTTTTTTGCTTCGAAATCTAGAACGACGTTTAAAAGCAAATATAATTTATTTCTTTGTCCGTCCATGTCAAATTTTCGGTGCACTTGTCTGACGCTGCCATTTTGGATTTCCCCCAGTTTAGTGCAACATGATTGGCTAAATACAGCAGCTTTAAGCAATCATTAAAGAGATGTGGTTTGGAGGCGATGGTGAATTCCTCCAGACTGTGCGTGCGCAAGTAGAGGTTTCAGGTAGAGGGGATGGTCATCTTTTCAGAAAGGTCGAAACAGGCTAGTGGCTTAAAGTCCTGCTTGAAACTCAGGCACCCCTCCCTCAGGAGTTGCACGTCCGATTCGCAGTATGAGACGAACTCTTTTTGCAAATCAAACACCATTCATTTGACCTTTTACTCTCTGTGCCATTTCTCAAAGTCTCGGCACCCCTTGATGGACATGGCACTGTACGCAGTGTTCTGCATCCGGGTTGTGCCTCACGTAGTCCTGATGATCGGGCGTGCTGAACATGTGCTGGAAGTACCCGTTCTGGGGTTCCGTCATGCCAAAGGTTTTACGCAACAAGGCTAGCGGCGTTGGAAAGCAGGAAATGAGTCGATGAAGCGTATCTTCTTGTAAGTCAACTGCAACACCGTCCCGCCGTTGCGCACCTGTTCGACCTTGGACTTTTGACGATGATACCCGTCGATCACAAGGTAACTGTGGAAATCCTGGAAGTTGTGGGCTAAGACGTTCAAGTCACGCGTGTCTCTCTTCAACAATGTGTCGAGCCACTCGAGAAAGTACTGGATGAACGTACCCCTCTTGTCGTTGCGGAGGTTGAGTGCGTTGCAACTCTCCACCTGCATGCTTCTGATGTTGAAGAAAACGTGCAGGGGCGGCTTCTCCTCAGCCCACACACATGCCCGCCGGTCTTCTTGGAACCGCACAGTGACTTGAGGTACCTTGGCACTTGTGTCGAGTGTTGGAGATGTAGGGTTTCTTTGGTCTGGCTGGCCTGCCCTTGTGGGTTTAACCGCAGTGATTGGCCAAGCAAGTGTCCCGAGAAAACAGACACCCACATCGATCGACTGCAGTCAAGGTGAGCAGAGTCTAAGCCTCCAGGTGGTCTGGTTCTTGCCGAAGGACCCCTTGATGCTGACCAACGCATCGTGGTGCCAGTCCTCGTAGAGAATCCGATGCAACTTAGGTCCGTTACCGTAGGCGAAGGTGGCACCGGTTGGCTTCCACGGCCAATATGGTGTAATCGTAGAGGCTGGGTGCCAACGGTAGTTGGGTGAGTTTCTCTAGTCCGCATGGCCCTTGTTCCATGCGAGCGTCCTCGTCGAATTGAATGGCCACAGACACTTAGATCCTGTCGCCCTTTTGAAACCACTGCCACGGGGGGTGATCATCTCCTTTGGCCTTGGTGGTGACAAAAGCTCTGGGACAGCATAGGTTTTTGTCTTTGTTGGGCGATGCGGATCATGCGCTGCTTGGTCATCTTGAGACAGGTGGAGGACTGATCACTGATACAAACCTCACTGCTTTTCTTAATTAAATAGGAACTAGTTACCATAAGATTAGCACGATTTGCACAAGAAAACCACTCAGCTCTTAATAATAATGATAATAATAATAATAATAATAATGACTTTAATACAGAATCCACAGTGACTCTTCGCCTGTACACTGAAAACTATCTAACTAAATTAAAGTAATTAAAATACAGTAATGGAAAATGGAAAATGATAATAATAAAATAAATGACTGACTAAAATGAGCTATATCTAGTATTTGGGTTATTGAGATTAAAACCTGTGTCATCAAAGAGAGTCGAGTCCGGGCTCTATATTAATGGCATTATTGATTTCCAAAAGAGTCCATACTCCTTAATGGTTCTAACAGGGGAAGGGAGACTATTGAAAAACGTTGCGGCAGTACCCTGGAAAGTGCCGGATTCCCTGGGATACGTAACGGTGGAGCAACAGAGGATCTCAAGTTGTATGCAGACACTGCATGAGTGCTATGTCTAAGGTATTCAGGAAAACTTGTATCATAAGATAAGCACGATTTACACGATACAAGTCTTTATCAATACGAGTCTATCAAAACAAGGTCAGCTCCAGCCTCGCTTTTATTCAAAAGACTGGTAACTGAGCACAGAACTGTACAATGGTCTATTGCGCGTTGGAATTTAGCATCTTGCTGGCGCAAGGCCCGAACCAGTAAGTCATGGCTTCTACGAGGCTTACAGGGTGTCAGGCTTTCAGGTTGTAAGGTTGTCAGGTTTTAATGTTGTAAGGCTGTCTGGTTGTCAGTTTGTCGGGTTTTTAGATTGTCCGGCTGTCAGGCTGTCAGGCGGTAAGGTTCTCAGGCTGTTACCTTGTAACACTGTCACGTTATAAGGTTATCTTTAAAGGTTTCGGGGTTGCCGGTAAGTGTTGAATAAAATCAACAAATGCCAGAATGCCCCCTCCCCTCCCGAACCAGCCCGACTAATATAAGAATTTTGTTTTAATTGACAATTTCGTTCCCTTTTGTGATTATTTATTTGATAGTTTTGTTTTCTTTAATGGTTTCAAGCTCAAACGACCGAAGAAAGGGGGTTGGCTAGCCATGCAATCCATGGCCCTGGTTTCGTCCCTAAACCTTGCCCGTTTTGGCGTGCCCCGGCAAATAAAGTAATTAATAGCAATAGCAGAACTGTAGGAGCCCAAATAAGGGGATCGCTAATAACTCATGCCCAGGACTGAACTATATCTCGCCCTTTCGTTTTCGCCATTTAGAAATAAATCCTTACCAATGTAGTAGTCTACATGAACTCAGGTTCATAGACATCTCGTTCAGAGATTTGAACTTTCTCTCATTTACATTGACAGAACGACTATAATTCAGTCCAAGTAAAGAGACCAAAAAAGCCCTGCTTCAAACTTGGCCACAAAAAAACAAACATTGTTTTGTTAAACTGCCAAAGTATCTGGACATTGGAAAAACACTGGTTATCATGGAAGCAGAAAGAGGTGCCTATTGCAACCTGGGTAATGCTTACCAATCACTTGGTGACTTCCGAAAAGCCATTGAGTATCACGAAAAACATTTAAAGATTGCCAAAGAAGTGGGTGATCGCGCAGGAGAAGGAGGTGCCTATGGCAATCTGGGTAAGGCTTACCATTCACTTAGTGACTTCCGAAAAGCCATTGAGTATCACGAAAAGCATTTAAAGATTGCCAAAGAAGTGGGTGATCGCGCAGGAGAAGGACTTGCCTATGGCAATCTGGGTAATGCTTACAGTTCACTTGGTGACTTCCGAAAAGCCATTGAGTATCACGAAAAGCGTTTGAACATTGCCAAAGAAGTGGGTGATCGTGCAGGAGAAGGACGTGCCTATGGCATTCTGGGTAATGCTTACGATTCACTTGGTGACTTCCGAAAAGCCATTGAGTATCACGAAAAGTTTTTGAAGATTGCCAAAGAGGTGGGTGATCGCGCAGGAGAAGGACGTGCCTATGGCAATCTGGGTGATGCTTGCCAATCACTTGGTGACTTCCGAAAAGCCATTGAGTATCACGAAAAGGATTTGAAGATTGCCAAAGAAGTGGGTGATCGCGCAGGAGAAGGAAATGCCTATTGCAATCTGGGTAATGCTTACCATTCACTTAGTGACTTCCGAAGAGCCATTGAGTATCACGAAAAGGGTTTGAACATTGCCAAAGAAGTGGGTTATCGCAGAGGAGAAGGAGGTGCCTATGCCAATCTGGGTAATGCTTGCCAATCACTTGGTGACTTCCGAAAAGCCATTGAGTATCACGAAAAGGATTTGATGATTGCCAAAGAGGTGGGCGATCGCAGAGGAGAAGGAGGTGCCTATGCCAATCTGGGTAATGCTTACCATTCACTTAGTGACTTCCGAAGAGCCATTGAGTATCACGAAAAGCATTTGAAGATTGCCAAAAAAGTGGGTGATCGCGCAGGAGTAGGACTTGCCTATGGCAATCTGGGTAATCCTTACCAATCACTTGGTGACTTCCGAAAAGCCATTGAGTATCACAAAAAGGGTTTGAACATTGCCAAAGAAGTGGGTGATCGCGCAGGAGAAAAACGTGCCTATGGCAATCTGGGTATTGCTTACCATTCACTTAGTGACTTCCAAAAGGCCATTGAGTATCACAAAAAGCACTTGAAGATTGCCAAAGAAGTGGGTGATCGCGCAGGAGAAGGACGTGCCTATGGCAATCTGGGTAATGCTTACAGTTCACTTGGCGACTTCCGAAAAGCCATTGATTATCACGAAATGCATTTGAAGATTGCCAAAGAAGTGGGTGATCGCGCAGGAGAAGGACGTGCCTATGGCAATCTGAGTAATGATTACCAATCACTTGGTGACTTCCGAAAAGCCATTGAGTATCACGAAAAGGATTTGAAGATTGCCAAAGAAGTGGGTGATCGCGCAGGAGAAGGAATTGCGCATGGCAATCTGGGTAATGCTTACCAATCACTTGGTGACTTCCGAAAGGACATTGAGTTTCACGAAAAGCATTTGAAGATTGCCAAAGAAGTGGGTGATCGGGCAGGAGAAGGACGTGCCTATGGCAATCTGGGTGATGCTTACAATTCACTTGGTGACTTCCGAAAAGCCATTGAGTATCACGAAAAGCATTTGGACATTGCCAAAGGACTGGATGATCGGAAAGGTGAAGGAGTTTCCTTGGGGAGGCTTGGTAATGACCATCAAAAACTTGGTGATTTCAGGAGAGCTTTGCCGTTCTTTTCTTCTAGTGTTGCAGTTTTTGATTCCTTAAGGTCTCTTCTGAAAACAGAAGATCAATGGAAAATAAACTTTCGCCACCTATATGGGACTGTGTACACTAATTTCTGGACGACATTACTAAAATTGGGTCGGACCGAGGAGGCCTTATCTGCTGCTGAGCAGGGAAGAGCACAGGCCTTGATGGACTCGCTGGTTGCTCAATATCGCCTTGCCCCGCCTATATCATCGACATTTGACGCTAAGGAGGCAATCCTTGACCTGATGAGAGACATATCTACACCAACAGCTTTCCTAGGAATTGAGGAACTCGCGGTGAACATCTGGTTTCTTAGCAGGGGAAAGGAGATTACACTACGACAAGTAAAGATAGAGGGTGAGAGTAAAGACGAAGATCCCATTTGCATCTTACTAGAGACAATTTTGAAATATATTGGAGCTGGTGTTGGAGTAAGATGCGAAAATCGTGCACTGGATGAACTGACTTATGATCTCCCCTTGACTAGAGAAGCCGTGGGATTACCAGCAGAAGACCTAGGGAAGTCATCGCACTTGAGCGACAATCCTTTAAAGCCACTTTATGATGTAGCTATTGGCCCTATTTGCGACTTGCTTCAAGAAGAAGACCTGGTTGTAGTCCCGGATGGTCCGCTCTGTTTAGCTCCATGGGCGGCCCTCAGCGAATCTATTAGGATTCGTACCGTGCCTTCGCTTTCAACTTTAAAGCTATTGACAAGTGTGCCTGAAGACTATCACAGAAAGAGTGGAGCGGTCTTAGTTGGAAATCCCTGGTTGAAAGGGTTGAAAGAAGTGAGGGGATTCTTTCGTGATTCTCCTGAATTGCCATATGCACAAAAGGAAGTAGAAATGATTGGAGAACTTCTCAAGGTGCGGCCCCTAACCGGAAAAGGGGCAACAAAAGCTGAAGTGCTGAAACGAATGTCCTCAGTTGGTTTGGTTCACATTGCTGCCCACGGACACAACAAAACTGGAGAGATTGCGTTGGCTCCAAACCCTGGTTGGACATCCCAATTCCCCGAGGACAGGGACTACATTCTGAAAATGTCGGATGTGCAAGCAGTCCGCCTTCGAGCCAGCCTTGTGGTCTTAAGCTGCTGTCACAGTGGTCGAGGCAGAGTCTTGAGCTCTGAGGGAGTGGTTGGTATGGCACGTGCTTTCTTGTGTGCAGGTGCTCGTTCTGTATTAGTGTCACTGTGGGCTATTGATGACGAAGCCACCATGGAATTCATGAAAAGTTTCTACCAGCACCTGGTGGAAGGAGAAAGGGCCAGTATTGCTGTTCATCAAGCCATGAAATGTCTTCGAGACTCAGAGGAATTTTCTGCGATGAAGTACTGGGCTCCATTTCAACTTATTGGTGATGACGTCAAGTTTCTTTTTGGAGAAAAGAGTAATGCCGAATGACGTAAGTAATCTCAATTGTCCTGATCAGTCGATTATTTTTCACATTATAACATCCCTGCGGATTAGCACAGAAACTTTCAGTTGTCTCGTATGATGGTCTTGACGAGTACTAGAGTTGCTCTCGGCTGCACCTCGAGCCACTCTTACGCTTCACTCGTACTCTCCAAACTTCCAGCGCGCCATCAATAACTCAGCGGACGCACGGTAACCATCGACCAATTCTTAATTTGTTCATGATGACGCTAAAAGCGCACTTTCGGAAATAGCTCACAACTCACCCTTGAATACTCTAATTTGCCTTTAATTCACTTGAAACCACCAAGGTTGCTTTTCTCGCTGTTGTCGCTACCACGATCATCTCACCCAAAACCTAAAGGGAAAGTGCGTGCAATGTCTTTTTCTTTTGTTCGTTTTAAGGGTGATTATATAATTTAGTAACGAAACTTGAAAGGGTACCGATCTTGATAAGTAAAGTAATTCCTATCTTAAGTCAATAACTCAATCAATGAAAAAATCGTGAATGATAACTCCACAATTTCCGAGAGTACGCTTGCAGTGCAGCTGCATAGTGAACAAGAGGTATCCATGCACCTTTGAAATGGTATGATTTGTCAAAGGTTTGTGGAATTGAAATTGAAATTGAAATTCAAAGAAAAAGAAAGAAGGAAAAATGAACAGACAAGCAAACAAATTAATTGGTAACCTTACCTTCCTGGAATTTTATTTTGATACAGAAAGTTCTGCGTAAAGTCAAGCGTTTTTGGTAAAATGAGAAGTTGGGGAATCAAGAGCAAGCCTGACGCCATCATGTGCTAAACTAAATACTTGAAACTCTCATTTGATACTTATGTTTTTGCAATATCGTCTAAGTGTCTTCCTTATAATTACACGTTTCTGCATTTTGCTTGAAAAATACCTATATAAGGTTGTTTAAAATAAAATGGCGATATGTTACTGATTATCTGCTTATATGAGACCGGTCCGAAAAATCTCAGGCAAACCTGACCTCAGTTCGAGAAAGAAAAAGGAAAAGAAACTTCTCAAATCGTTACAAGATTTCGCCCTCGAAGTAGCGTTCCAGCGGTTTGGCATGCTCAGGACACATGTACAAGGACCGAGTTGTTCGAAGCGGGGTTAGTAGTAATTTCCGCATTAAGTGGGACCAAACCCTTTGGATTGTCATGGTATTTAACCTGTTTTAGCTCTAACCTTGTTACGAACAAGTCTGGCCAGAGTTTGATTATGGTAGAGGATTGATCAATGCAGTACAAGTATGCCTGCAAGTTATTCTGTACCTGTTATATCGGCCTTTGTATCCGTCCGCGTCTCATAGTGTCTCACCTAATGTCGCTATGACGGTCCGCATTCGTACCGGTCTCATGTAATCGCTGGCTAACTATGACACCTATTTTCACTGTCTATTTAATCACGAATCTGCCGTGCGCGCAACGCCAGCCTGCCCCAGTGTTTTTACAGCCATGCTGCCAGTGTCCATGGTGTACCTTGTTGACCCATTTGAGCAAATTATCTCATGTTTTCCGCTCATTTGGCCAGTCCCGGCGTTCGGACCCGGTTACAGATTTTTTCCCCCTCCCTCCTTTTGGTTCAATTTCTATTGTACCATATTTAGAAGAGAAACCGCGGTACTGTGTTCCTGTGAGGTAGTATTTAAGATTATTTTAATGAGGCGGCTCGGAAAAAAGGGGCGCTCACCATTTAAACAAACCACTAGGATCGAAATCTTACACGTAACTACTATATAATCCAGCTTGTCTTAGCCAAGACGGGTAAGATGGAAAATACACCAGTGGTAAGACGAGAACCCAAAAAGAGCAGAGGCAAGACCCCAAAGAACAGAAGAACTAATAAAATACGAAAAGAAAGGTAAATATAAACGAGACACTCATGAAGCCGAAGGGCAATAATTTCTAAAACCTTCCAAATGGAATGGTGCGTACCACTTGATAATAATTGTCAAAAGATAATAGTAGCTGTTTTAGATAAAGACTCTTTGGGGCAAGAGCCGCCTTGAAGTTTCGAAAGGTTAAGGTGGCTCTGAATCCTCTCCCATGAGTTGTTTTTAAACTTTGTGAAAAGTTGAATCTTGACGGGCTGATTACAATTCGATTACAAAAAATGAGGATCACGGAGCTCGTTTTTGAGTAACAAGCACTTTTACTAATTAGTTGGGCTGAGGAGCCCAAATTATGGTTCAGAGAGGGCTATGACCACCTATAGTTGGCCTTAAATTTGCAATTGGGGTCTAATGCACATGCGTAACTCTGAAAATTACACCGGGTCGGGCAACACGGAGTATGCACATGAAAGCAGAGCAAACCTGGAGGTAATAGCGACGAAAGTGCGACGAAAAGAAAAGGCAGTGAAATTGGCTATTTTTCGACCATTTTGCTAAGGGGTTAACGTTACCATTTGAGCAAGAAGATGACCAAAGTTAGAGTGAAAAAGTCCATGAAAACGAGGTCTAATAGCCCTATAAGGAAGTTTTCTCAAACCATTAAGGCCTCTAGTTTAATTTGAGACGAGAAGGGGGTCTTTAAGAGCGCTACAGGAAACGTTTTAGCCATAAACGCAAAAACAGTGAAATTGACTATTTTCGGCCATTTTGCTAAAGGGTTAACATTAGCATGTAGCCCGAAATCAGCAAAAAGATGACAGGGCCTTACATAGCTGCACTCGGCTGTACAGAGCTATACAGTTGTATAAACAGTTGTACTGGGTACTGGACTATTTACACGGCTACACGGGGATACGCACAGCTCAACACATCTACACAGGGATATGCTGGGCTATACCGATCTTTAAAGGGACAAACTGGGACCTACACTACTACACTGTGCATGCTATACACAGCTATACAGTACTGTACAGGGCTATACAGGGCTAGACACAGGTAACAGCGGACTCTACACGGTTAAACACAGCTTTTCGCGTATGTGACCGAATGAGAAAGATCGCTTGGCAATATTTGTGCAATTTCGGTCCGGCCTGGACTTGCTCTTGAGACCTGATGGTTTGTTGATCACTTTGAAAAAGATGCTGAAAATGATCAGCAAGGACTCGGTAGGAAAAGCGCATGAAAAACGCTTGCCGTCCCACATGCTAGGACTTTGAAGTTCTTTAGACCTCTACAATATCAGTAATCGCGGAAGGACAATCCGTCTTGGGTTTCATAATAGCCCTCAAATTTCGACGTTTATTATAGCAGTATTGTGTTGCTACCTTTATCGATATGTATACGACTATGTTTATAAGGACCAAATCCAAATGGATCCAATCCCTAATTGTGAACTTTCAACCCTTATTGATAATCTCCCGTCGCATGGTTACTGCTTCGAAAGGTGCGGAGCGTGTCAGGGATTGCTCAGAGACACCAACTGATGCCGTTTCTCGTCGTATCGGTCGCAGTTGATCAATTTTGGCAAATAAGCATGTGCTAATTTTTCAAACCGTCTACTGACGCCGGACTTCCGTCTACTCCAATGCATACTACATGAAAGAGAAAATTACTACAATCTCAAATTTACATCGCTCAAAATCCTATATTAAGTTAACCGGAACTGAGCTGTGAGTACGAAAGGGATAACAAATAAAGATGATGAGTCTTTATTTCATCAAAAGATAAAACTACATATCTTATGTTACAATAATACGGAAGATAGAAACTATGATAAAAATATCTATCTATCTATATATATAATATATTTAAAAAAAGTGTGTGATTACAATAAATGGAGCTTAAAAATCAACCTATTTACAAAGGTGTTCATAAAACCCTCTGTATTAATTTTCGGGCGTGCACAGCCTTTTTTCCCTAAGATTACTTACATAAGTCTACTGGACAGGAATGATATCTCTCAGCGGGCGGCAATCCGTTGATATTAATTTCTTTAAAATGTTTCGGTCTTGTTTATTTAAAAGGTTCTTGATAAAAACTGGAAATGAAATGAAACGGCGTTTATGGCATCGGTCTAAAATCTGTCTCATACGGTCTTGGGGCCTACATTTCTCTCCCTCACTGCCTTGTCGTGGGCAGACAGGCTGCCGTGGACGGGTATCTGAAAGCAGCGAGAACTGCGGGTTGGTATGAGCAACACGTCCAGAAGTACCGCTACTGGTCCAGGTTTTGTTTGTTTTACTTTTTTGGATTACGTCTGCGCAATCGAGGAGAGGAGAGGAGAGGAGAGGAACGAAGCAGAGGGAGGGGAGGTGAAGGGAAGGAAAGGTAATGGAAGGGAAGAGAAGGGAGCAGAAGAGAAGGGAGGGGAAGGTAATGGAAGAGAAGGGAAGAAAAGCGCCCAAGGGACGGGACGAGCCGGTGGGAAGCCGAGAAGAGAAAAGAGGCGGGACGAGACGAGAGGACGACTAGACGAGATGAGAGGTGACACGATGAGAAGAGAAGAGAGAGAAAAGACGCAGAGAGAGGACAAGAAAGTCTAAGCACCGGTTTGAAAACGCTTACCTTTCAGTTTAGGTTTTGCTTGATGAACTTTTGAGTGAAATGGAAAAGGCTGTAGCGGATGGGATCAAATGCTTACCCTCTTTCGCTTCTCTCGTGCTTTTAGCAACCTCGCGCGTGCCCGGTAACCCAATAGAGCACGCTGAGCCTTTTACCATTTGTTAGTAGGCTGCGTCGTTTTCACCATATGTCACTGGCCTTTTAATCTTTGTGCATTTTTTTATTGTTTCAGCACGGCATTGATTCTGACAGTCCAGTTTGCTACTCGCATTTTGACATTGCTGGTTCATGTTGTGATTTCTCGAAACTTCCGACTGAAGCTCCAGTGGTTGCCATGGCGGCATACTTCCTCAAAGACCATTATTGAGTAGAAAGGACGAAACGAGCGCATGCCTCTATTTGAAATGATCACTAGAGTAGCTTTAAGCATCATCGGGCTTTGTAATCGTGTAACGAGTCATTTTCTGGGTGTTTTGAGTTTAGCTTTCCATGTTTTGCCCGCTTGTCCACTGTCTTATATCAACTATTGTAACCTCATCTGGGATGTACATATACCTCCTACCTTACTTCAACCCCTCTATCTACTCCAAACGAAAGCCATCCGAATTATCACCTTTTCTCCTTCACGAACACGTTCTAAGCCTCTTTTCTCGAAGCTTAATTTTCTTTCTCTCCATACACTTTATAAATTTCATGTTTCTTGTTTTGTATTCTCACCCTGACTTTAATCGCCTTTTACCTGCCTCTCTTTCCTCGCTTCTCCATTTTAATCATGATTTTCATGATTATCTAACTCGTTCTCGTTTCAATTTGCATAAAATGTCCCTCAGGTATCAATTTGCTATTAGTTCTCAAGCCCCGACTATTTGGAATGATATCCCCTCGACTGTCCGTGACAGCCTTACCACTACTAACTTTAAAAAGAAACTATAATTTCACTTTCTAAGCCTGAATTGTACTAGCTCAGGATTCTCATAGTTTATTGTTAGTTTATTTGTCACAAGTTCAGTCTGTCTCTGTTATAGGACTGCATGCATGTAAACTTATTCAATATAGTTTTGTACTTTGTTTTAGTTTTGTAGTTTAGCCTACAGTCTTCATTTCTATATAAAATAATTTCTGTCATTCTGAGCACAGGCCGTATAAGCCCCCGGCTTTGGCTTTGCTGAGTTTGTACTATATGAGCGATGGAATAATAATAAAGAGCAATAATAATAGTTTAAATGACGCAGCATTACTATCTTTTAGATACACTAGTAATAGTTTAAATATTCAGTTTTTGTAGTGGCATAACATTGCAATTGTAAGTTGACAACTTGATATCTAGTGTTGAGTTCAAACCATTTATAATTGTAACTTAAGTTCACGGACATAAGCGATGGAGAGGATTGAAGTCGAACAAAAGTAAGTCACCATTCTTTTTATCGCACACTTTGTCCGTTTGTTATCTTGAGTTCTCTGTCGCTGTCATGCGCCCGTTGCCTCATTTGATAGAGATCCGGATTCAATCCGCAGAACGTGAACTCGAACACCATGCAGGCGGACCCACACTCAGTAATAATTTTCCCAATAACTGAGGAGAAAGTGCTAAAGATGATTAGACTTTCTGGTCTTGTTGTCGACAATTAAGAGACGAATAGCGAGTACCCACGGGCTCAAAGATGTTTTCGGTTGACATAGCGTGACTTGGTTAGATGATTACACTGCGAAATTAACTGAAATACATGAAAGATTAGAGAAATGGTGATGTTCACGGATTAAAAACTAGGTTAGGATGGAAAACATGAACAAAGTACAGGACTTGTACTCATCTGGTGAGCACTAGTCACATGACTTAAAACGCGGGAAATCGTCGGCAACAAGTCTTCTCGGTTAAGGACGATACACCGCGAGTCCCACACTGTTCGAAAAGAGCAGGGGACTTAGTCCTGGGTTTCGGTGGCCGGCTTTGCCTTAGATACAGGAGCACCGGTTACTTTGCTCGATAATTGTTAACCGCTTTGCAGTCCAGTAAAAGAACATTTATTCTCCAAAGGAAATAAATGGTTTTATGTTGACTGCGACATTTTGTGAGTAATTTCCACGCTTCCGGTTGGGGCATTCGGGCCTGCCATCTGGGACTTATAAGGCATACAGTACAACCAAAACATTAGTCCTCTTTCGGTAGCTTCTCCAAGCAAGTAAAGATCAGTTTTCCCTCCCTCTCCACTTTCTGTCGTTTGTATATGGCGGGTGTGCCCTCACCTTTGCTTATGGCAACTATTGATTCTCCAGCAAACGGCCCGCAGCCTGCAAAGCAGCACCTTGCCAACAGTACTTTGCTTTGACTTAAGGAGCATGCATGAAGCATAGAAGTCCTCCGCTGGGAATGCAAAGTTATCTGTTGGGAAGGGCTGTTTACTGACCCTCCCCTTTTTGAAGCGCGTTTTTTGCCAACGCCCCCCCCCCCTTTACTTAATCAAAGTTTACATTTCTGTCATTATAGAGACCATAAACAGTTATGTGGCCGCTTCTTCTTCCCTGCATAAGAATCATAAGCCGTTAGTAGTTGTAGAAAAGAGCAGTTGTACTTTTCCGCATATCTTGCATAGAACGTCATGTGCATGACGGTGACAATTTTGGCATGATATTTGCACTGCAAATAACTCCAGCATTAATGCTCCCAACCCATGAAAATATCAAACAAGACAACAACAACAACAGATCTGTGGGAGAAAAAGGGGGAGGGGAGAAAGTGCTCGAGTTGCCAATTGAAATCTACAGGATGAGACAGGTCAGGTGGTTAGGAACGAGAGGACTCACCAAATAAGAACATTATCAAGCAACAACAACACAACAACCAGGCTAAAGAGATGTCCTAATACTAGTAATCCTCTCATTTCTTTCCTAATCCTCTCTCTGGGATCCTAATTCCCAGGCCCCCTGGGGACAACCACAACAAGCCATCAAGTCCCCAGGCTACAGAGAGGTCCTAATCCTCTCTCTGGGATCCTAATTCCCAGGCCCCCTGGGGACAACCACAACAAGAAAGGTTAGCTCCTTGTTACCATGGGAACAAGGCTGTGTGGGGGGCCCATTCTGCCACAATCGCTGACCA
>BLFK01000034.1:960330-961749 GCA_014634185.1 Astreopora myriophthalma | reverse complement strand
CGCGGGCAAGTGCTATAGAAGTGATGCTTTCGTATCATATTCGCGGAAATACTCTAGTCTATAAAGGCTGGTTTCCATATGATCGCAGACGATCACGGATCGCAGATCGCAAAGTTCTGCGATCGTCTGCGATCATATGGAAACCAACCTTAAGAACTTGTCGGCGTGGTGTTCATCTCGTGCAAGAGTTTTTCGTGAATAAAAAGCATTCTCAAGCATTCTCTCTTTTAACGTTGAAAGTCTTTTAGCCCTCAGGTAATCAGACCACGTGCAATGCTCTGGTACAAGCACGCAAGCGTAAGACCCAGTAAACACACCACTGAACCCAAAACTCCCAAGAGACAAGCGACAATCTTGGCACACGAGTCGCCGCCACAGGGCTCTTCGCCCGCACCGCAACCAAAAAGCTTTGCTAAGAAACATATGATCAGCTTCAAGTGCGCCACAACGTTGCAGACTAAAAAGCCGATCGATTCCCAGCTGGGTTTGCTTGTGACCAAAGATTGCGACTGGTGTGTCCAAAAGAATGCCAGCAGTCCACTTTGAATGTCATCCTTGAGAAGAAGTTCCAGAACCGAAACCCACAATTCAAGTGTGACAAACTTACGGTTGCATTTCTTGTCACAATGGTGATCACGAAACAGTGAGACGTCTCCATCTGAGTACCAAACGGAACTGTAGCTTGCATTATTAAGGCAATACCAGTGATACTTAATGTAGTATCCGTATGCCACAATCATGATTAAGGTGAAGATCGTTCCCGTGAAAGAACTCAGCCCAAGGAGCAACACGACCGTCGTGTAAGTCGTCATACCGGTTGGGAGTGAAGCCCCTGAAATTGTCTTGTCCCGGTACAGCACATAGCAATTATACCAACCCAGGGCAACTTCAAAACCGTGATAAGCCATCAGAATGATGTAATAGCAAATCTTCGCGAAACAGCAAAAAACATACATGGTCAAAGTGTAGGGTGCTGTAATGTGTGGCACAGTGGCGGATACTGAAGCAATGCCGGAAACATCATGAAAGCGGGGCTTAAAAAATGACGGTGAAACTGAAACTAAAAGACAAAAGACCACAGCAGACTCAATCATTCTACATAAAATACGTTCCTTGCGATTTAGTACACATATAAATAATAGTGATAACCGCGATATTGTCCACAGCAATGTTTTTACACTTGCAATCAGTGCTGCTATAGTTCAACCATCTGGCTCATAAATTGAAATCACTGAATTTTTGACTGCTTGTACAGAAAACCTTTATTGTCATGTCTCCGGGACTTTCCCTACTCTTAACCGCAGGGCCTTTTTTTTTCGGGTACAATGAAAGACCCACAGAGTGACATTTGCATATTTCCGCGACGAGAAAATTGAATGTCAAATGCACGACAAAATCATCCTGCGAGCAGAGTCTCCT